>JBBPKD010000419.1:0-20708 GCA_038089075.1 Singerocomus inundabilis
CAGGTCTTATCACATTTGTTGCCTATTCTCCTGATGGCTCCCATTTTATCTCTGGCTCTGGTGACAATACCACTAGAGTTTGGAATGCAACCACTAGCCAATTGGTAACAGGTCCATTCCAGGGGCATACAGATTATATCAGATCTATTGCTCATTCATCTAATGGCTCCCACATTGTCACTGGCTCAAGTGACAAAACCATCAGGATTTGGGATGTAACCACTGGTCAGTTGATAGTAGGTCCATTTGAAGGGCACACTGTTGTGGATGCAAGGGAGCTACACTGCCTAACTCTAAACCACTGTGTCCTGTTGGGTGACCTGGTACTCTTGCTATGGGGTGAAACCTAATATGTCAGATGGGAGGAGCACTGGATAGCATCATGGGAAGTGCAGGATAGGAGAGGGGGCTGATGAGAGGGGGGGCCCACTAATGTGAGATCTTCTAGCAGACTATTGCACTGTGTTATGCTTGGCCTGGATAAGGTCAAGTATAGCCCTTGCAAGAACAAAGTGAGTGCGAGGGGTGTTTGAGTTGAATGTATGAAGGTTCCCTAAGGCATAGGGAGTCTCAAGGATCTTGCAAGAGGTAGCAAGAGATGAGGGGACAAGGATGAGACTTAGGGGACCTTGATCTAGCCAGCAAACTAATATTGCAAACACTAGATAAGACAAGGGAGAACTAAGCTAAGATATTGTATGTAAAGTGCCAGCTTATATATGTATCCTAACTGTGCATGAACCATTGTGTAGGGTAAGTGTGGGAAAGGACGCTACCTCAGTAACAAATAAGAGACAGGTGTCAAGGGTTAAAACTAACAGCTATCAGAGTGAAACGCATAGCAGCTGTCAAGGTGAAACAACAGCTGTCAATCAAATGTAAAATAAAAGGAAACAATAGAAGTGTCAATCAAGAAGCCATGCTGTGCATGGAAACAAAGATCTGAAGATGAAGCACAGTTTAGGCATAGCAAAAGGCAAAGCCCAGGTCAACACCGAAAGGTTGGAGACCAATGAAAAGAAGAGAAAAGAGAGGCATAGGAGAGCATATGGGTAGGAATGTAACACACTGCTATAGTAGATGCAGTATTCTTGCAACTGGTCTCTGTCTTCCTCCTAATACTAGTGCCTGGTGCAACTAGCATAATCATGTTCAGCTCTTGGGGCAAGGGATCTGAGCCTTGGGTAATTGCATAACTGTTACCAGGTTGTCAACCTTCATAGCTGATCTTGGGTGCCACCCGTAATGCCCGAAGGCATCTGGAATAATTTAGTAAACATGAATGAATGTGTTGCATACTGGTAAGTCTGGGTGTTGGAACTTGCCTGGGATACAAGTTGGAACTGGCTGGACTGGATAGGGGAGGGAGGTTGGCTTTATTTCCGGACAATCTCACTCCCAGATACCATTGCTGGCAGGTGGGTGAATAATCATCTACTACTTGTATGGCTTAACTTCACTAGGCTACCAATTAAGGCAGGGTAGGAGAGGTAACAAGTGAATTAGGCTGGGGGGATACCAGCCAACTCACAACCCCTTATATACATTACATGGAGGGTCTAGGGTATATGGACATTAAGATAAGCTATACTAGGGTATAGGGAATAGTCCATGAGGTTGCAGCTAGGCAAACCTCAATGTAAAGGTAAGGCTAACCCTGTAGAAGATCAGAAGTGCAGGGTCAGCTAAAATGAAGGAAATGGAAGATCACCACAAGATGTGAATGATCTGGAGGAGTAATCATGGCAGAGATCCCATCAAGGGTTCTGCTGTGTCTTGATTGATCAATCAGGAAAGGGAGGTATGAAGGAGGCATGGTAGCCTATAGATATGATTGAGGGTTAGGGGATCAGTGATGTTGTGAAAATGAGAGGAGAGATAAGATAAGATTGTGATCATGTGAAAGGTGATGGTGTGATAGTGTGAAGGGATGGAGTGATCACATGATCAGGGATAGGGGTAGTCATAAGTTCATAACACACACACACTGGATTACATCTGTTGCCTATTCACCTGATGGCTCTTATATTGTTTCTGGCTCTTTGGACAAGACCATTATGATATGGGACACAACCACTGGTCAAATAGTGGTAGGGCCATTTCAAGGGCATACAGATTATGTTATATCTGTGGCCTATTCACCTAATGGCTCTTATGTTGCCTCTGGCTCTGATGACAAGACCATTAGGATTTGGGATACAATCTCTGGACAATTGGTGGCAGACCCATTTCAGGGGCACACAGACTCTGTTACCTCTGTTTCCTATTCACCTGATGGCTCTCATATTGTCTCTGGCTCTGGTGACCATACTGTTATGGTTTGGAATGCAACCACTGGTCAGCTGGTGGCAGATCCACTCCAGGGGCACACCCATTGGGTCACATCTGTTGCCTATTCAGCTGATGGCTCTGTTGAACTGGCACTATTTAGCTGCCATTCACTAGCTACAATTATGTAGAATTACATTGTAGCAAAGGCCCCTATTGGCCGCTTTACCAAGATTAGATAAGGCACTACTATACAGTAGATTAGATAACCTTATCTCACACCTCCTGTATATAGAGCTTTTAGCTCCACATTAATATACAGAGACAATTAGACACAAATAGAGTGGTTCACTATGTCTCCACCACCTGGTAGAGCCTGAGAGGTTCCTCCTCTGCTGGCGCCCTAGTGGCTGCCCACCTCGGTTCAACAGGCTCTTGCATTGTTTCTGGTTCTTATGACAAGACTATTGTGGTTTGGAGCACTGCCACTAGTCAGTTGTTGGCAGGTCCATTTCAGGCCCATAGAGATTGGGTCAGATCTGTTCCCTATTCTCCTGGAAGTAACCACATTGTCACCAGGTTTAGCAATTGTTCCATTCAGGTTTGGGATGCAGAAGATATTGTTTTTCTTTATAACATATGTGGAAAAGATGGCTGGATCCCATATTCAAATGAAACTTCAAGTTGTGCTGGTTGGATTGCTCCTTGGAATAGGCATACCTTCTATCTTCGTACTCATTCTGTGGTGATATCTGCTGATAAATCTTACCTACTCGATACTGACAAATCTTTGTTCAGAGAGTCCTGGATCTCTTGTTGGAAATAGTTCCTCCCCTTTTTTTGATACGTATACTGTTTCCTTCTAGCTTCTTGATACATATGTTCTATGTTTTTCCCGTTGTAAGCTACCTATAAGAACCTCCACTGAAAATGTTCATCCCTTGTAGATAATTTTTTTTACTGAATTGTCAGTTGTTCTACCAGTAGGCTATGGAAAGCCGATCATTAAGTGAACTATTGCACTCACTGGAAGTGGGGTGACTGAGTATGCGCAGAGACTACCAAGGGACCGAGGATATGCTGCTACTACCCAACGAACAATTAGAGATGGGAAGTCTTCCTTCGGTTGGCACATAGCCTATAGGTGCTCTCGCAAGCAAGCCGGGTAGAGGGGGCTCTTTCGGGGTACCCCTAGTAGTATCAATACATATTCATTCTCATGCGGCATCACATGATCGAAAGTTTGGAATAACGGTGCTCTGCACCACCACCCACATCATTTCGCCACTCAGGAAAAGAGTCTTCATCGCCCGGCCCTCCGCACGCCTATAATCCCAAAGCTTCACACATTCTCCTGCACCGTGCCAGAGCGTGGGATATCTACCATCTCCCTTACTTCCGTAGTCATCCAAACTCCCTATCATATTGATCGTCGTCGTGTAGATAAGTCCACGGCGACCGAACAGCCATGCAAACGAAAAACTCACCCGGCGTGCAGACCATTACCTTGGTCGCATCCTCAAGCTGTTCGCCGGACTTGCTATGATCAGTTTTTTGCGAACCTGGTCTCGTAGACGGCTGGTCTGCATAGACCTTGGGCTTCGTCATTTCGTCCCGAATGTAATCTCTGGCGTTCAAATTGGCAAGGAGGGTGCTGCAGTACACTGAGCACAGCGGAATGCCGAACACAGCATAGAGCAAATTCGACGGGTAGATGTGCAGCTGCGAACGTTGTTTTTAGGTCAGAGAATGCCGTGGACAAGCTTTGTCAATGAGCAAGCGATAACGCACCAGGATGACGGTCAGGAGCGCGAACGTGGCCGTCCAGATGCCTGTATTGACTGAATACACTGTAAGGCGTTGCAACGCGTGTTGCGTACTAGCCGAATCAAAAATCCCCGTGTTACAACGCAATTCCGAGTTGGTAAACGCGGCACATAAGCTGTGTGCACTTACCTTGCAAACGCAGTCATGGACCGCTTGCGGATTAGTAAGAATGTCATGAAAATGGCAATCAGGACATCTACTCCGGCAGCAACAGAGAGACACAAGGTGGTTAGGGTCTGTGCGCCGGGTTCTGAGCCTCTTCTAATACAAGGATGATTCATATCCCTACCGTAAAAGAATGATCACTGAGCACTGTAAATGGAACAACTTTGACACTGGGCGCGAGTAGGAAGCATGCATGGGCAGACTGAAGTCTGGGAAAGAGAAGCGGACGAACCCGTGAGCACTATATAGGCCTTTTGCGACATAAACTAAGGTTGCAACCATTAGTATTAACCGACAGTGCAACCGATGATAGCTTACCCGTCGCTGTCACTATTATGTAAAAGAGAAGAGTTCGTCAGCCGGCATCCTCCGAAAACTTATGGAACCTTACCAAGCTGAAGGAGCGCTAGGATAACCTGAATTACAGGATTCAGTGAAACCAAAATGGTCTTATGCGTCCAGACTCCTTACCCATACGAGTGGCGCCACAATATTCTTCCCGCTGACTGGGTGGCTGTTGATGAATAAATAGGAAAAGGGCTGGGATGGCGATACACACAGAGGTAGATTCGATAGACGAAATACCCTTGCGTGTTCACTGCAACTAGGGCCTGAATGGCTTCAGCACTCGCTCTGGAAACAAAGATAAATTCATACCGTTAAGAGTCCCTGCATCTACAACTTGTTGGTAGGTCTTGAAAAGGAATGAGACACAGAACATACCATGAGCTCTCTGGAAAGACCATCAAGGCACAGAAAAATGGGATTCTGAGAGCAATGACTTACGGAATCTCTTCTGGCAGTGTAAACGGGTTCTCCAGGCTGAACATGATGTCTTTGTATGCTATGTAGACACGATATAAATGAGACGTTTAACAACTGTGCGTGTCGAGCAAAAAACGAACCGCCCGAAATAAGCAGAGCTTCTTGAATTGTATTGACTGCCCTGTCGTGAGGTATCAGGAACGCTGCGCAACAAATGATGTGCTTTCAAGTTTACCACACGGCCGCTACCTAGGAGAAAGCGTGCATCATCATCATGAATTTGTTCACAATTTTGCTTACAAAATACTTGATAAGCAATCGGTCCTTCTGATAGCTAGAATGAAACGAGATTGGCCGACGGAAGAAAATAAGAACGTGGGCCATACTGGACATAATAGAAGAACCTGCGCGGAGGGTCAGAATGCAATATATTCCATCACTATAACACACGTTAGATTGAATAACACTCACGTTTGCATGCACATGATACCGTAAAACGCGGTTGACATGAGAGTACAAAGGAACAATGAGCCATAGAGGGGTCCATATAGCGGGGCAAGTTCGCTGGCTGACATGATTCGTGTCCACTCGACTCTGCTTCAGTTGGCAGGAATGGGAAACAGTAACAAGGACGGAACCGATTCCTGTGTGATATATATACATGAACAAGGAAGTCGAACAATAACCTGTTGAAGTGAGGCACTGTGATATGTTCACATAAGTATGAGGATTGTTATTGGTTCTGAACTTGAGAACTCACTATGAATATCACCGCGGCGTTTCAAAATATGATTATTTCCGAATCCTTGAGCTGCAAAGTACATCTCGGGAAACATTATAATGTGGGGCGCCCGTACATCCGACTGATCAAACACTGCGCGAGTACATATGCACTGCCTCGCGTTCCACGCTCGACGGAAATAACATTGGCGCCCACGCACAGGTTCAGATTCCGCCGTCGACCGAGTTTGGTCTATCGTGAGCTCATGTTCAGTCGCATAATCGATATGGGATTCACCCACCCGCCACAGTTGCCGACAGAGTTCTCATGTGGTCTATGTAGTGCCTCAGGTAAGACAAACGCTGAGGATTAGGTGGGTCAAGTCAAATAGATCACGAGCATACCATCATATATGTCCGACCGAGATTGAGCAGTTGTTTAGATGCCACACAGGTGCCTGTTCGGATTTTTGAGATCGTCTGTTCATGCAACGTGTGTTTGCCATTTGTGGGTTGACCTCTGCATCATAATGTGCCGTCCCTTCAAGTACAATACTCGGCATTCATACATCATGACCTGTGGGTGCGAGGTCTGCCATAAAATCGATGACGGAGCGCGACGGCTATTGAGAAATAACGATGCTAATGGACTCGCTCTTTTGGGCCGTTACGTAGTGCTGAAACTACGGTCATATGACTGAAAACCGTACCTCACTTATGCCCGTCCAACCCGAGCACAACGCTCTATGATGTGGTTTCACCTCCATCAATCATCCTTCAAGAGCGTGGCTAAGCACTTCCTTGCGGCCTTACGGCAACAGAACTGGTCTTTCCCTTCAACACAGCGCTAAGTGGCCCAGATGTATAAACTCGACTACCTAACCACTGCCAACTGGTACACCCACAGGCTGAGGTAGGGGAGAATCAGCCCACATGTGGCATGTATACATGCGTTCACGTATGGGCATTTGTCTCAGTCGGTTTCAGTGCTTCGGCAGTATCCATGAATGGTGTGATCCATAGACATATGAATTCTTTTCAGACTGTCTCCCATGGTTTTCGCAGGTCAAAATGTTGGAAACAAACAAATATGACCTTCAGTACTGATTATTACCAGCGGAATAAATGGACAATCAGCGGTAAGCAAGTACCTACAGTGGCCATCACCTGTTCGCAGCCACGCTGATACTCATCAGACACTGCTTACCATGTATAAACTTCCTGTGATGCATTCATGCATCAACGTCAACATACTGTCATCCTAGTCCGGTACCTTTTCCACAATAGATCAGCGGTCTAAACAGTTGGCGAGGACGGCAGTTTGATGAATTACCTGTGCACAAGTGTATCGCCCCCGGATTCACAGGGTACGCGTATAGTTGCCGACTTGGAAATGCGCCTCATCACAGTTTCTAGTTTGTAAGTACGCCGTGCACACGTTCAGTCATGCCCCACCGTTTCTTCGGTAAATACGGATATACAGACAGCCACATTCATGTTCCCTCGGTACGTATCAGTCATCAATACACCAGCAAAATGTCACGTTACTCTTTCGTCACTTTTTCTTGCTTTTCGGACTTTTCCGTAAGTCGGGAAACTGCTTTTCACGCTTCTTCGTGCTTTTCGTAATTCGGGAAAGTGCCGAAAGCGCGAGAAAGCGCGAGAAAACACGAAAAAGCAATTTGCTAATTTGCTGATGCACCAGCATGCTTACCTTCAGTACTTCCTGAGATACTTTATGGGCTCAAGCTGTATGCCCTCCCCCCTCATAAGATCTACGGAATTACGTATTTGCTTGGTCTACTGTGCTGATGGCCTTTTGTCAACTTGCATACCACGGCGTATGTTCGGGGTAAAGCGTTGGAGCATGGGACCGATGCAGGCTCTTTTCAAGATCCGATTTCACAGGTCCTTTGACAGTGCCAATACTGACAAACAATATGGAGAAGCGATGATATTTTCACCACTTTCGCAGTCCGATAGTTTATGGAGTATTTTCCCCAAAATTTAAAAATACTATGGGAAGCGTCGTCTTATGATCCAGTTGGGGAATATTCGGGCTCAATGGGACTTCGTCATTGAAACCATTGTCCCATCAGTCTATTCTCTTAGCCGAGTGTATGTTTGTTTCCGTTTCCGTTCCGTTCCGATTGGTGTCGCCCTGCTAGCTACCCAGATGGTTCTATGCCAACACGAAAGTGGTTATATAGACACAAATTTAGCTATTGGGGTATGCTCATAATTGGCTTCGCAGTTCTTCACCGATGTAGTAAGTACAATAGCAGTATGTAACACCGTCTCCCGGACAACTTATGACCATGCTGACTGGGTCAGTAAATGAATAAAGTCTCTATCAGAATGGGAGGAATCTACCCCTTCTGATCAGCACAGGCAGCAATGGGATAGTAGGATTGAATGCCAAGTGAGACTTACTTGACTTGCAGATGTGCTTGGTAGTGAAGCGAGGGAGGAGGTGATTCCTAACACTTGTGGGGGTGAGTGATGGTATGTATTCACTTAGAGGATATACCTCTGTACATGTGGGTTTATATACTCACTATCTAGTATGTTAAGTAATCATGTATCCATGTCAGAATGGCCTCATTCTGAGTACTAATGGTGTCAGTATCACATCAGGATGATGCAATTCACCTAGTCATGAATATTGCTAAGTGCATGACTCAGATATGGTGCAATACATAGCCATAATGATGTCTTTCCATAGTGACCATCAATTCTCTGAGTCTTCCATAGTCATAATGACTAGGATCAAGTCAGGTTGACTCAAAGGAGTCAATAGAAGTCTATATGACACTTGGAGAGTCATATTCTAGACTTGGTTAGATTGGATAGTTACTGCTCTCTATGATCTAGATTAGATCAAGGTCTAGAGCATACTTATCTTATCTATGATCACTTCGTCAGTCTCATCTTGATGGAACTGAAAAAAATCCGCATCAAGACTGATTCGAGACTTCTCTGGTTCTTCCACTGCGGCGTTGTGGTGCAATTCCCCGTATCCTTCAGGGTTGCTATAACCAGCAGCGAAGAAAGGGTACGACTCAGCTTAGTTTATTGAAAAGCTTCAAGGTGGTGACATTGTGGATACTTCCGCATAGACTTGACTGTGACGTCTAGTCCAGATGTGCAGCAATTCGAAGGAGCTTCAAAGGAACTTATATTATAGGGTGTGTACTATACATAAATATTGTCCGCATAAACGAAAAAAAAAGGCTCCGATGAGATGGAAAAACGAAAGAAGTGGCGTGGATGGGAAATGACAACGAGTAAGGCAAGGAACTCACGTCTTGCGTTCACACATTGTCCAATGGGATAGACAGCCTGACATCCGGAAATTGAACCACCTCTGTAATCCTCCAATTATCCTGAGGGAGCATGACAATTCAGCTCATGTGAGTGGCCGAGACTAGCTTGGAATCGTGAGAACACACCTGATCGAGTGGAGGAGAAACGTCTGTCGCTTCTTGCTGTTTATCAGTCCTGGTGCTGCTCTCGAATACCGGTGGACTTGAACTCTTGAACATCTCTGTGTCGATCTCTGCCGAATCACCCATGACATAGGATCTGGCATTCAAGTTTGCCAGAAGGGTGTTACAGTACACCGAGCAAAGTGGGATACCGAACACGGCGTAGAGCAAGTTCAGTGGGAAGACGTTCACCTAGAACATGCAGATCAGAATGGACGACATCAAAGTGCACCAGGAACAAACGACACGCACCAAGATGAGGGTCAGGAGTGCGAATATGGCTGGCCAGATGCCTGTATTCACTGCGAATACGGTGAGGCGCTGCAACATATTTGCTGTGCTGGAGTCTAATGTTCAGATCGGATATACTCCCGAGACGGTAACATAACACTTCGCCGTTGCGCACCCACCTTGCGAATGTCGTTGCAGACCGTGTGCGAACAAGCAGATACGTCAGGAAAATAGCGATCAAGACATCTGCAGCGGCGGAGACAGCGAGACACACGGTAGCTAGGGACTATCCGCAAGATAGTGAGAGAGTTCAATGCTGAGCATCATACATATTCTTACCATGAATGTATGATCGTTGATTTCAATGGCAGAAACAGCCTGTACGCTGGAAGTGAAGAGGACATATGCATGGGCAGATTGCAGTCAGGGGAAAGAACGAACATACCTCTCATTTGCAGTATACAGCCCTTTAATGACATAAACTGGGTTCGTGATCATCAGTATCTATCGATATGAATGCAGTCAATAACGACCTACCGAGAGCAGATACTGATATTAAACCCTACTTCTCAGACTTCAGTCCCAAGAATTTTAGAGGTCTTACCAACTTGGGTAATGCCTAAGATGAACTACATCGTGAGGGTTAAGCGAGACTGAATTCCAAAAGGTGCAGACACCTACGCATATAATCGGCGCAATAATGTTCTTTCCACTGACTGGGCAGGTGTGAGCAACCAGAAAAAGAACCTGCAGACCGATACGCACAGATATAGAGTCGACGGACGAAAAATCCCTGCGTAGGCACTGCAACCAAGGCCTAGATGACATCAGCACTTGTTCCAGGAACAAAGTTATATGCGTACCGTAAAAAGCAACTGCAACTACGCCTTGTTGGGATACGTTTCAAAGAAGTCACAAACAGAACTTACGACAAGCTCGCTGGGAAGATGGTCGAGACATGAAAAAAAAAAGAGACGCTGAAGGTAACGACGCACGGATTCGGGAAAAGTATTGAAGCTATGTTCAGCCAACCAGCTTGGAAGTACTTGTATGCTATGTGGGACACAATGTGAACACGAGCAGTAGACTGTCATATACGTTGAGAAACGTACAACCAACAATAATCAAAGTTTCATGGATCGTATTGAGTGACTATCGCAAGCATCGGTAATGTCGGAAACCGAAGTAATAGAGTGTCTCACCACAAAGTTGCTACCTGCGAGTGTGAAGGGCGGTACATTATCATGCTCAACTAGTTCATGAGTTAACTTACGAAGATCTTTATCCACAAAATGTCATGCTGATAGCTAAGGCGGACATCACGATAAGGTAACGAACGAAAACAAGAAGCATGGAACTTGCTGGACATAATAGCAGAATCTGTCCACACTCTGTTCCATCATCGTAATACACTTCGGAAAGCCATAATAGCACTCACGTTTGCATGCATGTGACGCCGTAAAACGCGGTCGCCATGATAGCAGAAAAGTACAATGAACCGTATATCGGTCCAAGGAGTGGGAGAAACGGGTTAGTTAACATGACTGGACAAACTCACCTCTGCCTCGAGTTGAGTGAACAGGGGCGGCAAACGTTATTGAAGACGGAGAGGCAGCCAGTCCATAGTATTTATATATTCACAAGGGAATCGCAAAACAGCTGGCCGCCGTGACTTGGAACTTAAGTGCTCACATCAGACAAAGTCAGTCTACCACCTCAGAGGGAAAACTCACTATAAATATTGTGTGGCACATCAAAGTATAATGGTTCTCAACGTTGGAAATCTCAGGGATCAAGGGAGACTGTAGCGTGGGTAACACGGTATCAATTACTGTTCGTGGCAGGACTTACCGAGGAACAAGTAACCCTATATCAATGATGAGACATTACTGGATCTATATTAGTCCATTCCAATAATGCATAGTCGGCAAAGTGGAAGATCTGAGCATAAGCAGCCTGTGCTAATGTGGATCCGTTAAAAGGGTCTGAAATGCGACGGCGTGACATGGACTGAGTGAACAGTCGCATCGTAAGAGTCCCACTTGTCCACGAGAGAGGACACAGCTCCCACGGAAGACTCTCACAGCAGGGACAAGCGCGGCGTCTCGCTGCGCTCGCAGGAAAGCGATTGTCAACAACAGCACGATTTGGAAAGAATAGTAGCAACCACCCAGCATTTTTGTAGTGTACCTATTGACCATCTCTGAGCCTGATTCAGAGGATACGACATGAAGAAGTACTGCCAGGGGACATGATAGGCTGGATCCAAGGTTAGTGACAGCGGCTATGTGGCCACAGTATTATTACATATTCGTATAGGACCCGTGCACCTCACGGTTCCCTAGTCAACCGCCATGCACAACTTTCCCAAAGCCTGTCAGCGATGAAGAAAGTATGGCGCGTCCTTTATGAGATCATCGTGACCACTGCAAGTCATTTACTCCACGCAAACACCCAGTAGTTCACGTTTATTCCTGCACCTGCGATTCCCTACCTCCGCTCTGCGCCTAGTAGCCTCGAAAACTTTGAGCCAATCATCGTAGATGGAACCTGATCATGTCACCGCTCTGGAATCCTTGTCGCCTTATGCACGATTACGTCGTCGAACTCGTTTTTGCTTGTATCATGCTCAGTGACGTTCGTGAGTATCGAGGCATCTCCGGCGTTTTGCCAACCGTATGGTCTGACATAGCGAACCATGCGTCGTGGTATAATATCATATTAGGGCTATGCTGGGATAACTCGCATACAGAATGCAAATCCAACACCAAAAAAGATGATAGTAAAGACATGGAGTGGGATCGATAGGCATGATGATGGGGTGTAGGATATAATGCGCACTGCGCAAAATAGGCCAACATGCAGCATAAAAGGTCTAAGCATAACCATGCGATCGTAAACTAAGGCTACAAAGGTATGCACTTGACAGCGAATGAGTACAGTGACAAGCTATCGTCCGATGATGAAATGAAAAAAGGGGGATGTGGATACAAAAAAAGTTCAACAAACAAAATCGACGGTACACCTAACACGCGACGTGTTGCTTTCTTGCTGATCGAAAGAGTCCAATCATGCTCAACATGGACGGTCTCGTCTTCATCCTCCGATTTGTCAAACCCTCGTTGACAATCCGCCGCGGCACGTTGATCGCCCGATCACTACTTCCAACGCGTCGACCCGCGGTCAGAGGTACGGCCGTCGCAGGTGTCGCAGGGTTCGAGACTGCGGGCTCAAAGCTGGCCTCGATAAAATCCTTCCGGAGCTTATCTGCATCGATCGGTGAGTTCGTCGGCCGCTTGAGTGCTGGACCCGGCGGTGCAAGCTTGAGCGGTGCCGGCCGTCTCCTCGCTTTCCCCTTGGGGTTCGGCATTCCCGTACCAAGAGTCTTAAACGCCGATGTTGAAGACTTAGAATGCTTGGAGAGGGCATGAGGCCCCGAGAACGCCACGTCGACTGAAAAGTCGGGCTTCCGCAAGTGCGTCGCAGCGCGACGTGATCGAGAAGGAAGGGAGAGGATGGACATAGCAGGCTTGTGCGTCGCAAGAGGTACAGTGGTGCTGCCAAATGGCGCGAGATCGTCCCCATCCAACGCACCGTTGGGTTGAACGATGTACTTGGGATCTAAATCGGAATCCTGAGTCAACAGGCTGCCGCGTCTTTCTTCTTCGGGCATACTTGCCGTATTGTCGCCAAAGGTGACCCACTGGAGGTCACCTACGACACGAGGGCGAGATTCGTCGCCCTCTGAAAGGAGGTGGGCATATTCCCACTCCTCATCCTGGTCCCACCAGATACCATTTCGATCATCGCGATAGGCGTCGGCAATGCCAACAACACCTGTAGCCTTAGCTTGGGCTTCCATGACACGCCTGATGTTGTTGTCCATGCTACCACCATCGGCGAATTGCATAAGGGCAAGCTCGTTGACAAGAGGGGGTGGACGTGCTGCATACTTGGCCTTCATTTTCGCAGGAGAGTTAGGACAATGGGATTTAGACCTGCCTCGGAATCGAAGGGCAGAGAACGAACGGAAGCGGATAAGGCCGCGAGATTTACAGGTAGGAGAGGGCACAGGTGGGATGAGTATATTCTTGGCAGCGCTCGAAGATGAGGGTTTGATCACGAGGGGGAGTGTAGCGGTGATGGGAGTATTGGGGAGATGGAGGAAAACAGAGGTGTAGCCGACAGTGGTGAGATCTGTGTTGCAAACAGGAACTGACGGGGTGGGTGCGATATGGAGGAAAGATGCGGAGGGGACACGAATGGAGGTAATGGACGGACAACGGATCTTGCGGAGGGAAAGATGACGACGTGGGGAGCGAGGAGAGATGGGCGCGGGGGAACCAGGTTGCACTTGGGCAGCCCAAGCAGCGATCGAGGAGGAGGTGCCAGACCTATTGCGAGGCCCACAAGTGTTTCGAGTAGGGGCAGACTCGAGAGGAGGGAAAGGATAGAGGGAACCCTTTTGGAAGGGGTCGTCGGTTTTAGTAGCGGAATGGAAGTGCAGCGTCATTGAGGGGCGGTCCGAGGCGTCTAGGGAGCAAGTTAGCCTGGAGCGGAGAGATACGAGAACGGAAGAAGGCGCACGAGCGGTCATGACGGTGAAACAAGGATATCTGGAAGCAAAAGGTGATGCCGGGGAGGCTGACTCCAGACCCGCTCAACGGACAGGTTTATGAGGAGTTGGCGAACAACAAGAAAAACAAGCGTGGACAATTGTGTCGCTCACCTCATTGTCTGCGACAACACTCGCCTTTTATGGAACACCATTGCACCTCATTGACAACGTTCACGACGACGACAAGCCTTGCGGACATCACAAGGTTGAAACAAAAGCCTGGGATCAAGAATGGCTTACCAGCATTGTGTTCGTTTCAACGAAGCACTCTCACAGTGTGCATTACTCCCCTCAAGATCTAGGAACGCGTCTTAACACCACTGGGATGCCTTGGCCCGTCTGCTTTGAAATCTTGTATTGGTTGATACCTTGAACTTGACCTGACTTGCGTCCGGATGGTCGGATTCCACTTCAAAACATTTGTACTCGTCGCTTCTCGTCAAACGTTTTAAATCCGTCAGCTACCCTACACATCCACTTCGAACAACCATCATCGTGTGCATTGGACCTATGACCCGCCACCTGCTTTAACGCCACCTTGAACATGAATAGATCCACCACCCCGGCCTGTTCCTCGAGTAAAACCCCTTGAGTGTCCACCTCGTCTAGAAGGTGCATTCGAGTCAGTTCCACCTCCACGCGCGTGTCCTGTATGTGAATGAACATTCGCGGCAATCCTAGCCCTTCCTCTTCCTCTTGAACCAAAGTTACCCCTCGAAACTTGAGGGTTATGTAGTTCAGGATGCATGAATCCTCCACTCTTCCCGCCTCGTCCAAACCGAATTGCTGGTGGCACCAACGAAAGTGAGTCCATTGATTGTGTCAAGTCGTCCACCCGTGCGTACGATGACGAGGATGGATGTGCGCTCGATTGTCGGGGAGAGAGTGGTCTGGGGGAAATCGCCGGAGACCTGGCGCTGCTTCCATCATTGTGCCGTGCTTTCGGAGTTTCTTCACCCCCCTCTCTCTCATCAAGGTCTTCCTCGTCCTCTTCCTCGTCTTCGCCCTCTTCCTCGTCTTCGTCTTCCTCCTCATGATCAGGGTCAGAGTCTACTTCCATGTTTTCTTTTTCCTCAGTCCTGTTCTCTTGTCCTTTATTATTATCCCTCGATTTCCATGTTCCTCGTATCATACTTGCCCCATCTCCCCATCTCTTCAAGAGGCCACCAACACCCTTGTTAGTAACAGCAAAAAAATATTCCTTTGGGTATGAATGCGCTTGAATGAGATGTAACCTTCGTGCTTTAGGTGTCGAGAACACCCGCGGACACGAAACTAGATGGCAGGCAAACTGTGATGACGTCCCCCCACGCCTAAGTGCCACGATGGGGAAGGATCGGGAGAGAGGAACACGCACGATCTTTTCTCCCCTCTCTTTCCGCACGGCGGCAAGTGGGTCGTGGCACTCTGTCTGATGCTGTTGATAATCAGAAAAACATGTGATCATCAGTGTCAATGCATCCACGAGGACGAGGACGTGGCCGCAGGAACAGATCGACGTCCTCACCAGCTCCAAAAGCCGCGCATCTGGAAAGACACACCCACACCCTCGCTGCTCACACACGTGCGCGTGGTACTTGCCATAGTGAATCTCGAGATCGCGCGAATTGGCGATCGGGGTCGGTCTGTTGAGTGGCGGGTTGCAAGTCGGGGGCAACGTGCACAGCAGGGCTCGATCTCGGGCGAGTGCGTCGGACGTTCGGGAAGACTTGAGCATGGGTGCCAGTTCGCGATCTTGATCTTGGATTCCGTCCTGTGCTGGATGTGGTGCGTGGACGACGTTAGTGGGCGGGGTCGAGTGGAAGGATGGCGCGTCCGATAACCTAGGAGAGGCGCGTGGCCGCTTGGAAGGGTGCATCAAACGAGGCTGCTTGTTTGAAAGGTGCACATCAGGGGAGAAGACTCATCGCCCTCGCAACGCCGCTGGCTTGGAACTATCCTGTCACGCTAATGTGACATGTGTCACTACTACCAACCCTTCCCCTACAAAGTCGACACGAGACTACACTTTCGTACCACGCCCTAAATGTCGTCAAAGCGCAAGTGGGATCAAGCCGCACCCGATGTATATGCAGAGGGCGAGGTGCCTCCCAAGGCGACCAAAACCGAGGAGGGAAAGTCGGCTTCGGAAGCAGCTGCAGCAGCCGCTGCCATTGCTGCAAAAATCGCGGCGCAGTTCAGTGCCGGCGGGTCTGCAGCCGGGAGCATACAGATTGGCCAGAGAGACCCGCATGATGCCGAGTTTACGCACGACATTGACATCAACGACGTTCGGAACCGGTATGTGTTGACCAAGGGCTCGACGCAGGCAGAGGTGGGTTCTCTCCTTTAGTTTTCATCCTTGTCCTAGTTTTTCGCGCGTTTGGTGGTGGTATTGGGGATTGGTGGATTGAACAGCGGCTGGGACAGATAAACGAGGACACGGGCGCATCGGTGAGCACCAAGGGCGTTTGGTACCCAGATCGGTCGAGGGCGACGGAAAAGGATCCCCCCCTATACCTCCACCTCTCCGCATCCTCAAGAGATGTCCTCCAAAGAGCAATCGACAGGATTAATGACCTGATCTCCATGGATATTGGACCTCTTGTCGAAGACAAAAAAGACCGTCTGCGCGAAAAGGTAGTCGGGATACTCGTATGTGACGCCCGCGTGACTCACCGTCATCTAGCGGAAATGGCCAGAAGAAAAGCTACCGGTTGGCCTAGAGACGATCCGAAATTTCAATGTTCGTGCCAAGGTTGTCGGACCACAGGTAATAGTGACCGAGCTCAAAAGTATGCCCGCGCTGAATACATCGCAGGGTGTCTTTGTAAAATATATTCAACAAGAGACAGGTACGCGCGTCCAGATCAAAGGTATTGGCTCAGGATTCGTGGAGCAAGAAACCGGAAAAGAGTCAGAGGAACCCATGCATATACATATAACGTATGTTCATCCGTCTGGCCTTGTCTACTGACTGAGCGGCTGACGATTCTCCAGCGGGCCAGAGGAGGGCCAAGTCGCTCGTGCCAAAGTGCTGACCGAAGATCTCCTCGAGGTTGTGCGTGCGGAACACGGAAAAGCCCAGGCGGCCCTCGCACAACAACAGATGGAACTCCACCAAGCGCAGGTGCAATATGCCCAATATAGTGCCATGGCGGTACGTCCCACCTACTCCCACTCGTCTCGGTAGGCGGTACAATGTTGAACGATGTATCGTGTTTGTCCTTTGTGTAGACACAGGGTGGGTATAGTGGTGCTCCTCCGCCTCCCGATGGTGCGCCGCCACCACCACCCGGCGAACAACCGCCACCACCTCCAGACGGGAGTGCTGCTCCAGCTGCTCCAGGCTCTGATAGCTCCATGGAGGCATATGCCGCTTATTGGTACGTGTGGACTGCTCGTTCATTGATTTTTTATTCCCGATTCGCTCGTCTCGCACTCTGAATGATGACTCTTTCGAATTCTAGGGCACAGTTTGGGTATGACGTCAATTCTGCACAATTCAAGGAATGGGCGGCAAGTCAGCAACAACAGTATAATCAGTATTACACCCAGCAGGGGTATGGAGCTGGTGGTGTGCCTGGTGCAGCAGGGGCACCGCCTGCACCCTCGGATGGGGCACCGCCGCCACCACCACCGCCTGCATAGTCCTAGTGCTAGCCCCTGCCCTGGTTTTGGTGCAAGTGATATGGTCTTGATCCCGGGTTTGGGGTGAGATGTGTGATTATTGCTGTAATGATTTTCCTTCTAGCTTGCTTTATTTCAATGTATATTCTTTGTGTGCATTGGAGGGGAAGGACGACCCAAGGGTAGCCGTCAACCAACTGCTAGAGCAAGTGCGACCCGATCACTCGGACTCAGACTTGCCGACCACAGTGGGAGATCGCTGAGCAACGTGTGCCGCGACACGCTGACTTTGACCAATGATGTATTACACAAAGTACGTATGGATTTATTGTGGCCACTCTCTTCATCGCCTCGAGTCCGGGATGTCCGTGTACGGCGTCCGACGATGAGCTAAGAGCAAGCTTGTGCTCACTCAGCACGCCTAAAATGGTTGCCTTATGCGCTCCGCTCTCCCGTCCACCTAGTACTTACTGCAACCGAAAAGTATATAGAATGGACATGTCATCGTCATGACTCGAGATAAACGTCGCGCCGGTCCGCTCACAACTCGTGCTGGAATCAAAAATCTACGTTCGGTCCTCGTTCCATGCTTCTCGCTCACGAATACATTGCAAGTGTCATCGCCTCAGTCCTCTCCTGGAAGTATCTCGCAGGGGGCGCAGCTGCTGCGACCGTACTCGTCTTCTTGAAGGTATTCACTGGAAGTCCTCGCAAGAACGGCGTCCCGCTTCCTCCCGGTCCGCCTGCGACATGGTTTTGGGAAAACCCAATGCCGAGGTCAAAGTACGTGTGCTCATCCAATCCAAATAACGCCCTCGGGGCAACTCAATCCCGCGTCTTGCGTTCCCAGCATCGCTAAAGGGCTCGCTGCGTTGGTCGACCACTATGGGCCTGTCGTCTCTCTTCGACGCGGTAGTCACGTGACTGTTATTATTGGCCGCATGGACGTACGTTGTCATCTACTGTCGATCTATCCAGACCGTTCATGTGATGCCTTTTGATCACCCTCACTGCAGGCTGCAACTGAAATCATGGAAAAAGAAGGCGGAGCACTTGTCGATTGTCCCCGCCTGATCGCGGCTGGTGAGATCCTCTCGGGCGGGATGCGCCTCCTCATGGCATATACTGGGGAGCGCTTTCGTCGTCTCAGACGAGCTGCACACACACATCTCCAACCCAAAGCGGCTATGACGTACGAGGGTATTCAAGCAGAGACCGCGAGAGATGTAATTCTCGACATTTTGAACGACCCGAAGCAACATATCTTGCATGTGCAACGGTACGTCCCCCAGTTGGTCGTGTTGGTAGAGCTGATCGGTTGCGTGTATTCGCGTGTGTTCCCTTCAGGTATGCTACCTCGGTCATCTTGCGCGTGACGTATGGTAAGGCGTCGCCGACGTTCAACGATGATCCTGAGGTGGTACGTGTCCGAAAGGTGGTGAAAAACTTCCAGATATCAATGCGGCCGGGGGCATATCTTGTAGATCGTATTCCATGGTTGAAGTACGTCCCTGGGTATGGCCGACAGCTGAAAGAGTTCCATCGGTACGAGTTGTCACTCTTCCGGGACCAGTTAAATCGGGTCAGAGACAACATGGTACGTGACGGTCGTAAATGGATAGGTATGGGGGACTACCTCGTTGCTTATCTTTGTGAGGTTCTAGGCAACGAATCGCGCTGGCCCGTCATTTGGCAAGACGCTCCTTGAGCACATTGATGACCATCGGTTGACGGGGGATGAAATGGCTTATCTCGCTGGTTCCTTCTTTGGCGCAGGTTCAGATACCGTGTGTTTCAGTTGTCTTCGTGACATTCGTCTTGAAATGGACTGAGACAAGCCATTCCAGACTGCAACTGGTATCTCTGTGATGATCATGGCGGCGGCCTGTAATCCCGATGCACAAATACGCGTCCAGAAAGAGCTGGATGAAGTGGTGGGGAGAGACAGAGGTATTTTGACCGTCTAATTCGGTTCACTAGCTCTCCGGGGATTCTGACGTAGCACCTAGCTCCGACGTTTGGAGACTGGGAGGTGCTCCCACAACTCCACGCATTTATGCTCGAGGCATTGCGCTGGATACCAGTAACGCCGCTGGGTACGCTCCTTGTTGTCGTGCTTCCTGAGTTGTGGGTGCAAGAACTCAATGTATGCTTGTATGTCAGGGCTCCCTCACCGTGCGACGAAGGACATTATCTGGGTATGTGCTACTGCTCTTGTAGGCTTACCCGTCACTCACGATCCTACAGAGGGGCCAGTGTATCCCTGCTGGCGCAACTGTCATAGGATGCCATTGGTACGACTTTACACCTCGCTTTTGTGACGAACGCACTTCCGACTCTTTTATTACAGGGCCATCTCGCGGGATCTTGTGGCATTCCCGGATCCGGATACATTTAATCCTCAACGATGGCTCACTGAAGATGGACAGGTTAGGACAGACATGCACTTCTATACTTATGGCTTTGGCAGGAGGTGAGTTGGCTCGTTCCATTTCACCTTTTCCTCGACGGACGTACACGCACTTGTAGGGCGTGTCCCGGCCAACACGTCGCAACGCGCTCGCTGTACATCAACCTCGCGCTATTGCTCTGGTCCTTCCGCATCCTGCAACGACCTGGTGCAGCGCCGATTGACCCGTTCGCGAATGGGTTGCTGGACGTGGTCGTGTATCAGCCAAAGCCGTTTGAAGTGGAGTTTGTACCCAGGATGGAGGGACGACGGTTGAGGGAGTTGATGGCGTGAGATGCCAATGGGGGTGGGTGGAAACGAGATAAGTTGGCCAAGCAGATGACCTTCACGAGGTAGCAGTAGTTTTTTTTTTTTGATTACCGTGTTTATTGTCCTTGGGGCCTTGCCCCTTGTTGGACAGTACATTCGGGTATATAGCAGTAGTGATACGTACATGATCGCACGAACCATTCTCTGACCCCTGAGCTTGGTTTTTGCCACAGGGTCAATGATGGCGCGTGCAACTAGTACTTTTCCTCGTTCCTGGGCCCATCTTCAATGAATCACG
>JBBPKD010000420.1:0-20706 GCA_038089075.1 Singerocomus inundabilis
GTCCTGGAGCTTCATATCCGGGTCTATATCCACAGAGAAGCTATCGCCAGAGTCGGATACGAACGTGATCTGCATAGTTTGCACTCCTATGAACTGGCTACCCTTTCGATTTCAAGTCCGTTAATGTGAGAATGTTGATGATCAATGGGAGGGGTCGACAACGTGGGTGACGGCTGCCCCGAGCACGCGCTGAAAGGGACAATCTCGAGCAATGCTTGATCAGGAAGGTGTTGTAAGTCGCACTCGACAACTCAACGCGACCGACGACTCGACACTTAAATACCTCGGTGGGCACAGACACGCAAGCCTTCCACGAACGACCCAGAACCCGGCAGAACCAGTCAACGCGTCAGCTTGGTCAACATCTCTGTAAGCAGGTACCAGTGGCACGGCACGCAGTCAGTTGACGATTAGAAAATACAATACAAAAATATCGGGGAGATCTCTCGGAAGTAAGGGAAACCAATTAGCCGTCTACTGTCGAGTCCCTCGTCCGCCCAATCTACTTTTCGTGGTTGCAGAGCTATGACAGAAAAAAAAAAAATAGGTACCCAGACACGCGAACAAACTTGTGACTCACAGCTTTGACCCTGTCCCACGAATATTGGACATGAGCGCACTCTCCAGGGCAGAGGCAGACAGGCTTGCGTCTACCAGCAGCACATTACCAATTCTTCCCGGTATTGCTAGAAAGCTCAAGCACTCACCACTCAAATCGCTGAAACTGCTCGCCGAACTCCCATGGTTACTCTCTCCCTCGCTCACGCCTGCAACTCCCAGCGCACCAAACCCTTGGCGCGTGTGAGCATGGCCTCTTGCGCTCCGCATGGACACAGCAGGTGGAGAACTAGACTTGGTCGGTGAGAGGTGTCGCTGCATTGGAGAACTTGCAAGTGATGGAGGTTGGGAACTCGGGTAGAGATGGGACAGTGCTTGTGCTTGGTGTACATGAGAGTAGTCATGAGGGGAGGAGGCGTGGGGATATACCAGCGGTGGCGACGGAGAAGACACAGATCGTGATGGAATAGACGGAATCGAGCCCTGGGGTGAAGATGCACTTGATACGCTCGCACTGTGATCCCTGTTGCGCGCAGCACTCGCGAATTCTGCAAGCCTAACGTCCAGTCCTGTACGCTCATTAAACCTGAGTTTACTTGGTGAACTCGGTGTGGCTCCAACTCCGCCATTCCCACTAGGATGGGTACGCACCGCGATGGCGGAAGGAGGGAATTGCGGACGGCCACGTACGATCTCCTCCAACTTCGTATCCTCACGTTCCTTGCCTTTGTCAGGGGACATTGGTGATCTTACAAGCCCCAGCCTCTCGCTTGTCATCATCTCCTGCAGTCGTGCCAGCTTCTTATCTAGCTGTTCCTGCTCCTCGGCTTGCCTCTCCATCTCCTCTTCCTTTCTCTGTGCTAGCTCTTCCTCACCGCTCGATTCGCTCTCAACTTCATCAGAGAAGGGGGAAGTCGGGCGTGGCGGCGTGCAGAGTGGGCCTATGTGGCGTTTGGTACCCTGTAGTGTTGCGGTAGACGACGAAGCCTTGCCGTGTGTAAGATGTCCCTGCCCTCTGGGAGGCATGGACGGCGACTTGTGCGTCAGCGAATTCAAGCGCGCTCTCACGCCCAGCGGCGTGGCCATCCTTTGACTCACAGACAGCCGCCGTGCGCTGAGAGCAGCGACGCCTGTGAGCTTGGAAGAGGGGATCTTGATGGACAGCGGCTGAGAGGGAGTGGTAGGCATCGTATCCGCCGAGCGAGGCGTAGGGACAGTGGGAGTCAATGGAGCAGCGGGGGGGGAGGTTGCGGCGGGTGCAGGGGTCGAGAGGACCCCCCGAATGTCTTGCAACCCACGAAGGTCTTCTTCATACCGAGCCTGTGCACGATAGAGGAGATAGGGTAGGGGTACTTCTAGATAGGCTGCGAGGCCCTTCCCTGTGCAGTGTATTCATAAGCAGGACGCGTGAGGGGTAAAAGGGAGGGGACGCACAGTCTGTGCCACCGTTGTTACTCGTCCGACTGAGCGCGATGACCTCCCACAAAATGTTTGCCTTCTCGGCAGTCCATTCTATCTGAGCAAAGTCATCGGATTCGGTTTACTTACTAGGTTGACCGGATTTGACAGACGTACATGGGGGGGATTAGGATGTGGTTCGTCGGGTCTGTTGTATGGAAGCTGAACCACGACGCGTACTCGAGGAGGTGCAGGCATTGGCACGTCCTCGTAGAATGATACAAGGTCACTCGCGTCGACGCTGCCGCACACGACGACGAGCCAGTATGTTACTTGGTCAGTGTTTGCTATGAAGCCGAGCTGACTACCAGATTCGGCACCTCTCTCATCCCGAACTTCACCGTCATGTCCAATGACCCACCCTTCCTCGACGTCGAGGACAACAACCAGCGGCAACGCCGAATCGGTTTGTTCACTTTTTCCCTGGTCTGTCTACCATCGCTCTTACCCTCCACCAGGTACTCTTCTAGAGCGACTCAACACCCCATCGTCCTCGAGCACGGTGTCCCCCAATCCCCTCCTCAATATCGGACGCGAACGTGTGCCGGGTCCAGTTAAGCCTCCCTCCAATTGTATGACTCATCTCATCGCGTTCACTCGCCCCCGATACCCAAGCATCTCACTCTCCTAACAGTGCTAGCACGCATCAAAGCTTTCCTACCTGCCATCTCTGCCTCGAACGAAGCACTCTCCCAGCAGAGACCAGAGGACATCGACATCGAAAATGTATCATCGGATGAAGAACAGTACATCGAGATGGTGCGTACCATAGCCATTTCTCCTCCATCCCAACTCCGCTTCTCTCTGGCTGCCAGTTGTGTGTTGGTAGGCTCTGTTGTTCACGAAACTTCTCAGAACCTTGGGTTGGGTGTCCTCGAGACAAGACCTCGTCCCAGGCCAGGGCCACGCTCTGCGAGCCCTTCCTCCGAAGTGGACTCGGAACCAATCTCTGACGCGACCGAGTCCGAGTCCGAGTCCGAATCGGATTCCGAGTCGTCCCGCTCGAGCTCGGAAGAGGACTCTGAGCGTTCGTTTGCTTCTGCTGATGACGACTCGGATGCAGAGTCGCGGCCAGAATCGCCGATCATCATGCAGCCCATCTCCACCCGTCCTCTCGAACCCCTCCCGCGAGCAAAGGTTGAAGTATGAGCTCGCATTCCGTGTCCAACGCAGACACAGACGTGATAGGGAATTCACGGCGCTAAACCCATTTACGCACCTTTCTTTCGTGCCGATGCGTCCCTTTCCATATAACCTAGCCAACAAGTGGATGGAATAATCACTGGTTGTGCTCGAACTCTTGGAAGAACCAATTAATCACGACCTGACCGGAATTACAAGTGCTGAGACTTAAGGCTATGTTACGGCACAGTAGGTTTGGATTCCAAGATGCTGTGGTTCCGCGGGTATTAAATACGCAGATCGACTACATACGATATACACTGAAAGACTGTTCGCACAGATAAATGGAAAAGGGAGAAGAATATGGACTAGACAAATCTCCATCACCGACCCATCATGCTCATCCCATTCCCGTCAGGAACGCTTGACATGAAAGATGACCAAAAATCATTGTCAAGAAGGACTTCCGAGCCCATAAAATGGCTTGGATCGCTCATCAAGAAGTTGGGAAAAGTGTGCTGAGGATCCATTGGACCCGTGGTGAGGCAGCTTCCCGTACCGATGCCCACAGCAGGGTTATTAGCCGCATACCTACCCGTGCCCATTCCACTCGACACACTCCCACTCCTACTCGCATTCGAGGGACCAAACTCTCCCCGGGTACCCGTAGTGAAGTGCTGCACTACTGGCCTTGGAAACTCTTTGGGCTCCCTTTCTATTCTTTCGATCTTCCTTTTGAAGGAGAGCACACCCGCTTCAATTAGCCGAGCGCACTTGGCCGCAATGTGGTCAGGTGAACAGGCGATATACGATAGCCTCTCAATTGTTTTCGCCAGTATAGGATCCGAAGATCCTGCCATCTGTTGACCTGCTCTCTCCAGCACGTTCCATTTCGACAGCATGATGAAAATAGTAGCAAATGTAATCATGCTGAACAAGCTGTCGGGAGCAGTGCTCATCAGTGCAAGTTCGGGCCGCGAGATTGTGGCAATCAATATTGCTTCGCTGAGTACGAGAGCATGGTGCCCCCAACTCTGTGCAAGGTTGACGCCATTGTGCTCGGCGACGAGAAACCAGGGAGTTTGGCTATCGGATTTGGTGAGCGTGAGCTTGGTTTCCATGAGTGCGTGTACGAGGACGAGGAGTCGACATGACTGGTAGTAGATGTGAAGCGTCTGGAAATAGAAGACTTCGTGTTCTGCTAAGACTGGGCGTCAGGGTCAGGACTCTTTGTTCGTGCAAAGTCTGGGAACCAGGAAGACGTGACAAAAAGGAAGGAACCAAAAGCATACCTGGTAGTGGGGAGATCAGACGTTCGAGGACATCCATGTGAACAAGGAAATCAAGCACTTCTTTATAGAAGACACCAAGGTCGTCGATGGACCGCAGTCGCATCGAGAGTCCCTGTTGGGTGAGGGTGAAAAGTTGGCAGACGAGAGATAACCTTAAGTCTCGAGTCAAGCCAATGGTAGCGCACGAGGTTGTATCGAGAGCATCGTGTATCAAACTTCGGCAATCTGATATGGGTTCCCGACCAGTGCCGACACATAGCCTTCAACACCCCTGTAAATTCGGTCATACTATAAAGGAGAGTAGCATCGACATACATTGACTCGGCAATATTAAGGACAAACCACTGAAACCGGGTGCAACACGGTCAACGCACGTTCAGAGACTAATCTAGGTGGACGCACTAGTCGTGCTTTATCAAGTGCTTCAGCAAGTTCTGTGCTTGGTGGCTCGTTTGGCTTCTTTTGATTACGAAGCGTCTGAACATATACCATGGCTTCGCTTAGACGGAGATTCATGGCCATGCTAACTGCAGTTGCAGCAATCAGCCTTGGGTCACGGGGTTCTTTTGGTGTTGTGTCGCCAACGGGCTCCCACAAAGCAAGGATGAGGATGGCATGAATCGCGTCGGTAGAAGGGAGTGGATTGAAGGATTGCTTGAAGATAACTTCGTCAGCTAAGCGGTAAAGTTGTGGAGTGACGATGGAGCGTATTGAGGGCTCCAGATGCCGAGAGGCTACACAGCATTGGGCAAGGCGCAATAAGGGACCATCATTGCGGTTGCTGGGTTGTAAACTTAACCAAGGACTGTAACGTTCCTCGAATCTGAGGCAGACACGTTTGATGAAAAAAGACACCGGAGGAGAATGACCGATACACACATGTCAACCAAGTACTTGACCTGTTCACTACCGAGAACGTGGAGGAGTGTCTGATCGACCTTTGTCCGAGGGGTCTCTCCAGTGTTTATTCCGCTGCGCGTCAGTGTTTGTATGGCAAGCATAGGAACCATGGTGCTCTCGAAGCCGCCAGGAAGTTTCAAGAACCCCCACGGGGATTGTTTTTCATGCAGAAGACGCTCCGGATGCAGCAACTCGTCCTCTTCCATGTCACGCGGTTGCGCTCTGAACGGTGGGAGGGTATCCGGGACTGTATCCACCCAAACTTTGGGAAGTCTTCTTGTCTCGTTCATCGTGACATCCTGAGGTTTCTTGGGAAGCGGGGCGGAGGATCTCCGATCAATATTAGGCTGAGTTGAGATCTCGGGCTGTTGTCCACGTGAAGATGAAGGTCCAGGAGACGGTCCAGGACCGTCCTCGAAAGAGCAGGAGAGGCTGAGCACTTTGCAGCGGTGACATTGAGCACCAGAGTTGTCGCCATCAAGCATTTCGCACCGTGTCTTGTGCTTCCGACAAGACAGGCAAGCTTGAGCGGCTTTTGCTCGTTTTGCGGGTGCTGCGCGTGGAGAGTGTGCACGCTTTGAGCCGACCATGGGCTCATGCATGACGTCTCGGGTGGTCATGGTGAAGGTCAAGACGAAAGAATATAAATTTGAAGTTTACAGTCAAGTACCGACTTGACTACTCGACTTGCACTGCGGCACATGGCATCAAAGTCAGCAACCTGCAGGTCCCTCGCCTGATCTCAGACCCTCATTGAACTCGTTCGCCTGTTCACTGGCCTACACAACGTCTGCCACACCGAACACACCACCAGGCCACTCCAGGGGTAACTCATCACCAATGCTGTGAATATCTTGGGAACGGTGCCGATGAGTCAACCTGCTGACGCACTAGCAGCCGGCTGTGCCTCCTTTCCCGACAGCGACCCTCGCTGTCTGATTAGCGAGCCTACAGATAGACCCACCACTATGGCGAGGATGCCACGCCGAGTCTTAGCGATCTCTGTCAATGAACCCAGACATCGTACCGCGTCACGGTCCAACAGGAAATGCATCCGCTTTGGCTACCAGATCAGCATTGGCTTTTCTCCAAGGGAGGGCAAAAAGTCCAACAACAGTCAAGGTGTTCAGCGAACTAGAAGCTCCTGAAATTCTGTCCTGGAGGACGTGTCTACAGGAGTAGCAGAATACTGGTCGTAATAAGCACGGGCTGCAGTTACTACCGGTGTCTGTCGTCCCCTGTCCGCCCTTCGGGTTTTAGCTATATACAAGTGCTTGTCTGGATATGCTAATGACCGTCCAGGCCGCAGTCTTATTTCCGAAGTAGGATCAATCCAGGTAGGCATTGCATTTATAGTGAAGACTTTATGGATTCAATCATTATGGACACCAGAACTTCAATTTCACGCCACTCGTCCTCGTTCGTCAAACGCATCATACTTTAACCAAGAATCGCCACTCAGATTTGGTGCAACATTCTGGGACGAGCTATCCATTATACATTTTCTAACACTTTTTTCGTTGACCTACTTTGTGTAAAGGTCTCGATCTGAAATTCTTAGGCAACTTACTAATGCATATCTTCACTCAGACCAGCTACTCCGTCTCTGCGATCTTCCACAACTTTGCGGGACTGACCTATAACCTCCAACCTGACATGACATATGTGTACCATGACCCAGTCGGGGTAACAATAGGAGCTGAAAGTATCGTCGAGGACCAAGTTGGGACATTCTTCACCCCACACTGGTATTTGTATTCTTTCGACACCAAAGTACTAAAGTTCGTTATACAGTAAGATGGAATCAATTCTGTTTCGGAACCTCTGCCTGGAGAGATTGCATAAGAAACCTTGGACGGGACAAACACGTAGTCAGGGAGAATTCTCGTCACTGACTACGTTCTCTAAATTCGTTGTCTCGATGCTCTTGCTGCTGCCACGTTCGCTGGTCCAAAGCTGCGACATTACCACGTCTGCCGTCACTCCTTATGGGTAACTTGTCGTCCCGAATGGCATTTCTTGTGGTTATTGTCGATGTTAGGTGGTACTACATGGCAAGTCAATACCTATGCTCACTATTTTCCTATGGGCGATGGCACCGCTCTCGGTTGTAGTCTCGCCAATTTCAACCTCCGAGAGAGGGTGCTCTGGCGTTCCAGGCACGGGGGATACCGGATGGATCGCATGTATTTGTTCACAATAAAGAGTCCACGACAAAAGATGTGAACGTGGACACTAGCAACGCTGAAATGAAACAATTCGCACGGTGGTCGGGTGACTCGGACCACTCGATTGTCCGACTATCGCGTTCGTTGTTTTATGGATCGCATTTCCATCTTTTGAAGTGAGTTGAGCCGAGTGCTTCTCGTCTCTTGATCTATTTCCGGTTCTTGGTTGGCTAGGGAAGAACCTACTCTCGTTCATGGATGGTATGGATAGCAATCTGTGACTTCTACCAGGCATCGTAAGAATAACATCTCAAAGCTCTGTCATGATACAAATTTACCAAACTCGTCGTGGTGACTAGGTTCTTCTCGCTATCATCATTGTCGCTACTACGTCTTCCAGCCAGGGTACGAGTAAACTGGACCAGTGCTACGGCAACGTCACGTCTACTGTCACTCCTTCCCTGGCTAGCTTGCTGGCCTCATTAGGTATCGACGACCCGAACCCGCTATCCCGAACGACACATGCCTATGATCCTATCATGACCGCCGGTGTTGGCAACAGTGCTACTCGGCAGGTTGTTCTTTGTCACTGTTAAATACTCGGAAGAAAATCTAGCCTGTGTCTCTCCGTCGGCGCTCATTCAACGACTGGCGCCGCACATACTAGGCCTGCACCTATGCGAACGAAACAGGACGCATCAGGTGTGCTATGCGGTGCCGTGACTACTATATCTCTATCATTTTTTAAGTAATTTAGGTCTGCTCTCACGAAGATATGACCATTTACATCTTCCTGAGAGCGCTCCTTTGGATCCTAGCTGTAACTACCAGAACCAAACTGGTAGTGTCGATCAGGAGTGTGTTTGTCATGCCATTACAATATATCAAAATTAGGTATACTAAGATTTCGCCACATATTATTACACCTATCACAGGTTTAGTTGGACCATATGCCTGCCTCACTAGTAGTTTAGTGGACAGTGTCAGGTATACATCCAGGTATAGTTTCTTTTTGAACGTGTGGTCAAACGGCCCAGGCAGGTTGACTGATAACGCCCGTCTCGGCATGCATGGTACTATCACCAACCCGTCGTCAATTGCTCCCCACAATCGGCGAACCGAACGCTTATAACTTGATCACAGTCGAATATTGAACCAGAGTAGGCTCTCGCACTATCTCATCTCATTTCACCACGTTACTGACCATTGGTCTTAACAATATTATAAGCTCCGTTCATCCATAATATAACGCGTGCGCCCCCATCACTGTACGATGTGGAACCAAGTACAGAAACAAGATAGGACTCGTAGTCCTGTCATGTAAAATGAGTGAGATAAGATAGTGTGAAAGCGAGGTCAGAAGATCAAACGGTGTTGGTGCGTCAGAGGGAAATACTCTTATACTACGACCAGTATTATATACCAAGATTCTGAATTGTAGATACTGTGTTTCGCTGTATCGGTATGTCAATGTACGGCTTAAAAATACTCATGTGACTTTTGATCATATCTATATCAGGGCCAATCAGTGCGATCTCGGCAATGTCTCTGTGCAAAGTGTGCATTCTCGTTTTCGGTCCTTCATGGAGAGCCAATTAGATGATAATGCCGCAGGACTAGCAGCGGAGACGAAGAACTTTATTTCTGAACTAATGATGCAGCCAGGTCGAGAACAGGTGGCCTCAGAAATCGGTGGTGAGTCACCAGGCATCTTTGATTTCTTAGTCTCCGAGCTCTTTGAGATCGCCCTCTGAAACCTGTACACCACACGCTCCTTCTCGCAGTGTTACAATCCATCTATGGAGATAATACGATTCGTCTGTGGCATGACTCGGCGACAGTTGAGCGTGTTTCGGATCGGGGCTCTCCAAGCAACGAGACAGATACGATCCGCTATGTGGTTTCATTAAAGTACATGAGTCGTTCGTTTCTTTTCTTTCATTGATCATCGCACCGATACCTTTTTACCCTCGTTCTGGTAGTCTCCCATCCCACGAGGAGGTGTCCATCCGCATTCTCGTTTCCCTTTCTCCTTCATACCCCGCTGAGACCCCACCCCAACTACAACTCCTATCGCGCTACATTGGTGCATTCGGCATCGACGCACCTCTCTTTGGGTCAATACTCCGTACTTTTATATCCGCTTCTGGTGCAGAATGGACGCCTGACACTGTCTGTGTCTTTGACGGACTGCAAAACGTCCTCGAACGGTGCGAGGCATGGTACGAAGACAAACTCAGCAGAGAAAAAGTGGGAGAGCTCATCCGAGAGGACGCCCTGGGGCATGATTCGGCATTACAAGAACCAGTGCAGTCAACAAAAATGGAGGGGGAGGGGGAGGGGGAGGGGAGAACGTTGCGACCGGTACCGACTCTTCAGGACGTCGTTCTGCCGGAGGGAATTAAGCTTATCGAAGCTGAGCCGATCGCAGATCGAAAGAGTGTGTTTGTAGGGCGGGCATGTCAGATATCTCATCCATCGCAGGTGAGTGCCGTGCTATCTTTGTTGGTGTTCGTTCTGTCTTGGTTGACGGGGGTGCACTGGCTCTAGGTTCCGCTAATATTGAATCACTTGATGTCCGACCGACACATTGCCCGCGCAGCGCATCCAATCATCAACGCCTGGCGCTGCCAAGTCGGGAATGTACTCCATCAGGGTGAGTAGCCCTATCCCGATTTGTGACGCAGAAGACGCAGCTAATGCGTAAGGAAAGACAATGATGACGACGGCGAGACAGCAGCTGGGAGCCGGCTCGCGCATTTATTGTCCATTCTGGTAAGGGGTCATGCATCGGGGTGTTTGGTGTGCGGCGTTGTGGCCTGGGGCTGACAGGAGATGGTCGGTTTTCGCGACCAGGAGCTCAACAACGTGCTCGTTGTCGTGACGAGATGGTTTGGAGGGATTCATCTCGGGCCTGATCGATTCAAACACATCAACCATGCCGCACGGAATGCGCTAGAGGTGGGTGGATTTTTGGACCAAGCAGAAGGGGGCAGAGGTGGGGCAAAGGGGCGAAAGCGCTGAACTCTGCTAGAGTAGTGTTCAACTCCTAACTAGAGCCGAGTCACGCTCGTAGCGGGAGTTACTGTACATCGTGCATGTACTTCCCACAGTGACTATCAGGTGATCTCTTCCTATCCTCCCGACGATGATCGCACTCCGGCACCTGCCCTCATCGATATCGTTCAGGGTTCTTGCGCCAAGGGTGTCATCGATAGCAACGACCCACCGCCTCCCAAGGTCGACGTTGTGGTACAGAATGGCAAGCACCGCCAACACCAGTGCCGTACGTTCTCCGCGTTTCACCAAAGTTGTTCACAAGGTTGACGAGTCACTCGTGGCTCCTAGTGGGGACTCAAGGATCCAACTCTGATAAAAACGCAAGGATATATCGAAGGAAAATGGGTGGATGCAACAGGAGGCGAGACGGTCCTCATAACGAGTGGGTACTCATTGCTTTCGTCTCCCGACTCATCTTTTTAGTGGGGGGATAGACTTGGATGGGGCACGCATGCAATACTAGATGCTCATGTTTGTTGTTCTTGCCGTTATTAGATCCTGCGACCGACGAAGAGCTGGGTACGGTCCCCGAGATGGGGCTCGAGGAGACCAAAGCTGCGATCGCAGCAGCCGCAAGAGCATTTCAGACGTGGGGAAAGACGTCAGCCAAGGTCAGCTCTCCTGGCGGGAATGGAATACGTCACTCGATGCTGACCGAGCCCTCTCTTCATTGTGACGTAGTACCGGCACGACATTCTCATGAAGTTCTTTGGGTTGATGCAAGAACACCACGACGACTTGGCCCGCATTATCGTGCGTCGTATCACATGGTTGATCATGATTTGATGTTGATGCGGTGTAGACATTGGAAAACGGAAAGACGCTGACAGACGCCAAGGTGTGCCTAGGTGTTCCATTCTCGTGCTCGTGACTCATTGCCATTCCTAGAGCGAAAACACGTACAGTGCATCTTTCTTGGAGGTAAGTAGCACGTATGTAATGCATGCTCCGAGCTAACTGCGTCGGTTTCTCAGTGGTTTGGTGAGCTTCATGATATGTATGTCCCGTGAGGCAAGACACGAAAAGTAACTGGGTGTCGTACAGCCGAGGAGGCCGTTCGTACATACGGCGGTAAGCACGTTTGAAGTTGAGTGGCTCGAACATGTACGTGACCCATATCGCAGAACAAATCCCATCGCATCTTGCCAACTCGCGGAATGTCGTGATCAAGCAACCTGTTGGTGGGTGCAAGTTGTGTCCGTCCTGGTGTATGGCTGACCGCCTGACTGATAGGTGTGGTGTAAGTGTTGTTCCGCCATTCAATGTAGAACACATTTTATTGTTACGCTAGATCGATTCTCACACCGTGGAACTTTCCGTCTGCGATGATCACTCGGAAGCTTGGGGCAGCACTCGCTGCAGGTTGCACGGCAGTCATTAAGCCGTCACCAGAGACGCCTTTCAGTGCCCTCGCCCTGGCCGAAGTAAGTGTCCACTCCGACCCTTGTACATGACTATTCAATGGCCATTATGTAGCTCTCTCAACGTGCAGGTATACCCGATGGCGTCATCAACATGGTCACGACCCAAAAGAATATCCAAGAGGTTGGTCGCGAGATGTGCGAGAGTAAGACTGTCCGAAAAATCACGTTTACGGGCTCGACCGCTGTTGCCAAGTTGCTGTACGGCATGTCCGCTTCAACGCTGAAAAAGTGTGCCTTTCTCTTTCTGTTCGTAGCTTCTGCTCATTCGACGAAAAGGATATCGATAGAAGCAGGCGGCAACGCGCCGTTTGTCGTCTTTGACGACGCCGACATTGAAAAAGCCGTCGAAGGTATTATCCTAATCTCTTATGCGACCCGAGGCCTGTTTGTTCACATTGTTCTACCCAGGCGCCATTGTGTGCAAATTCCGTGCATCGGGGCAGACGTGTATTTGTGCCAATCGTATCTATGTCCAATCGTCTGTATACGCCGACTTTGCCTCTCGACTGGCTGAAAGAGTGGCTGCATTCAAGATCGGCAACGGACTCGATGCGACGACGTACGTCCACCCCACAACTCGGTGCCGATGGCCCGACCGTGACGCATGCTGACGCGCGTGCGCACACACACACAGGACACACGGCCCTCTCATCCACGAGCGCGCTGTCTCCAAAGTAATCCGACACGTCGAGGACGCCGTCGCCCAGGGCGCCCACGTCCTCGTGGGGGGGCACGCGACCACCACCACCGACGCGCAAGCCAAACGCACCAGCTCCTTTTACACACCCACCGTCCTCTCTGACGTGCCTGCCTCCGCCCTCCTCATGCACGAGGAAACGTTTGGTCCCCTCGCTGCGCTTGTCAAGTTCGACACCGAGGAGCAGGTCATTGCGATGGCCAATGACTCTGATGTTGGCTTGGCGGGGTATTTCTTTAGCCGGGACGTGGGACGGGTGTGGCGGGTTGCAGAGGCGCTCGAGGTCGGGATGGTGGGTGCGAATACGGGGTTGATCACTCATGCGAGCATACCCTTTGGAGGGGTGAAGCAAAGTGGTCTAGGCGAGTCTCTTATCATTTTCGTTTCTTCTTGGAACTGACATGGATGTGTGATGGGTGTCTTGTAGGACGTGAGGGGGGACATGGGATCGAAGAATATTTGAACCAAAAGTTGATCGTATTTGGTGGGATTTGATTGGAATGTAATGAACGACTATGCATGTGAGATTAGGCCGCCAGGCAGGGATCAATGACGATATGCTTTTTACTCCTCTGTTTCACCTTTACGTAGACGCTCCCCATCGGTTTGACTGTCTAGCCGTTGCCCCCCTCAGATGTGTACACGGTAGTTGTGAGACCCGGACAGTAGCGGTAGAAAGAAGAAACGACGGGTCTGCGTCCGCTCCATACTATAACTTGGCCACTGCATGCTTCCCCTCCTCCACGACAGGGTTCACAAGCGTTCCGATTCCATGCCCAATCCAAACCCGACAATCGTCACCGTTGCGGAGTACGATGGCAGGTTTCCGTGTAAACCCAACGCCGGCAGGGGTGCCTGTGAGGATGATCGAGCCGGGTTCGAGGGTAGTGGCTTGGGAGAGGAAAGCGATCGTTTTGCGGACGTTGAAGATCTGGTCCCTGTTCAGCCGGGCAAAGGAGATGGATATGGTGAGTGTGCGCAGGCCACGTTGCGAACGAGGACGTACTTGGTGTTTCCGTTCTGGAGCGTTTTGCCGTTGAGCGTGCACCTGAGGGGGAGTACCTGTGGGTCGGGGATGGCGTTGTTGGAGACGAGACAGGGTCCGAGCGGGGTGGTATTATCTGAGTGGGAAAGAGAAAGAGCGTGTGAGTGAGCATGCGTGTACGTGCGATCAGGTGGTGCACCAAGTGGGTGGGGAAACGACTAACCGAATCCTTTGGAAAAGCCCCATTGCGAGGTGGTGAGCTGGTGCTTACGGAAGGAAACCTACATCCACAGGGATTCAGCAAGAAACCCAATGTGGCAAGCAAACTCAAATGCGTGGAAAGACACGCACGTCGTTGGCGCCAGTGTACCCAAGAACGTAATCGAGCGCCTCAGCCTCGGATACGTTCTTGGCTGTCTTGCCAATGACGATGGTCAACTCGACTTCATAGTCGGGGAGATGCACTTCGACTGGCTGGGCGACTCTGGGGACATGAATTGCTGCATTTGGTCCGATCATGGACGAGAGTGGCTTGAAGAACAGGATCGGTGCACTGGGGTGGAATGCAACGGGAATAAACATCAGAAATGTCCCTTGTGGCCACGAAACCCACTCACGGGGGGAGTGCCATCTTGGTCTCGGCCTAACACGACGAGACATCGTGAGTACACAAAGCCAGAAGCAAGAGAAGAGGACTGACGGCATGATCAGAGTAGTTGAGACCCAGACACCGAACAATCTTGAGTTCCTCGCGCGAGAGGGGAGAAAGGAGTTCCTTGACAGTGAGAATCGTGTTGGTGACCTGAGCAGTGGGGTCGAGTACTGAACCGATGACTTCGTAGGCTTTGATGGTCTGCTTGTTCCACGCAGCGAGGCCGACTGGGGAAGCATGAGCGAGGACGTGGTAGCAAGCAAGAGCGACTTGCCATCAAGCTTGAGATCGACGGGCTGGCCGATGTGCACCTGGGATGTCTCTACGGCGACGAAGCGAATGAGACGCGTCCATTGCTTCAGTGGGCAATGAGTGTACGATATGTAGCCAAGTAACAAGGACGTACGGTTCGGATGGGTGCCATGGTGGTGGTGGTGGTAAGTTGGAGAGAACGCTGGGAAGGTCATGGTCCTACGTACTCGACGAATTCTCCGCACTCCCGATCATATGATCACGTGGACACAACGCGGGCCTATGTTTGGATCTGCGCGCTTTGTGTTTCGTCGCTGGTCATGTCGATAAAAGACACCCTCCAGGATGCCCTCGACGACGTGCGCATCCCATCTTCTCGCGGTAAGAACGACCACGCTGAGACGCACCTCACCAGATCAGCTCCCCAAGTGCGTCGTCCAACCGCCGAACACGAGCGCTTGCTGTTTTAGAGCAGCAAATCGCACTGGCATGTGCACCCGACGTCCAAGACGATACGATGCGCCACTTTCTAGAGCTCCAAGACACGTTTGAATGCAACGGTACGAGGCACGTGATCACGGACAAGGAACCTTGGTTGAACGCGAATGTAGTTCCCTCGAGGATGCTCCCTTGGATACAGATCACGGCGTCGCGCATAGAGGTATTAGCTGGAAAGACCTCGGGTGACAGTACGTCAGCTTGATATATGAGATCTGTTCCGGTGTTGACCGGGTGATGTAGAAGATCGAGAGATGGAGCTCAATGTGATTTGTTCCCAGGTGTACCAACTGCTTTCGGTGATGCAGGGTATCGCCTTGCATCACACAGCCAGCAAAATGTACCTTGGTCGCCGATATTCTTTAGAGGTATGGCACCATGATTGATGGTCGTGCTGGACTGAGTGCACGTCATAGATTCTGGTGGCACTCTTGACGACCTCGCGACATACGTCCATGATCACGCCCTCGTTCCCTGATAGCCCCACTGTGGGTGTGCCGTCGGACAAGACATCCTCGGTCTCCCACCTTTCCTCTGCTGTGCTGGACACCTTGCTTTGTGTGCTCGTTGACTCGTCGGCTGCACTGCGCACGTTTGAAGACGTCAATGGTGTGCATGCAGTCGTGAGGTTGCTGAAGCGAGCAGGGACGCCGCGGGAAGTGAGGTGAGGGATCGTGATGAATAGAGACGGGCAGTGCTCATCATGCCGAACCCAGGATGAAGTGCCTCGAATTCCTATACTTTTACTTGATGGACGAAACTACATACGATGTGATCGGTGGAGAAGCACAATCGACCCCCAGTACACCCGTGACGACCCGGGTGCACCCGATGGCGCGAGCAAGGATGTTGGCGCGGCCAGCGTCGGGTGCATCGAACGCATCCTTTGGTTCGTCGTCGTCGTCATCATCATCATCATCATCATCGTCGTCATCCAAGTCTGCATTCTCTGCGTGGACGAGTTCGAGCCAGAGTAGTGTGCAGAGTGCACGTGCGCCATCACCGGTGAAAAAGTCGTACTCGATGCCTGTGGTAGACGTGCACACGCCACCACCTGTGCATAACGGGATGCGGTCGACGATGATGATGTTGCGCAAGGATGTGGACTATGAGCCGCAAAGTCCGACCAAGGAGCATAAATTGTGGGTGGGTGGGAGGGAGGAAACGAGGACGAGGGTGCGTACGACAGAGGAAAAGAAGGAGGTACTAGGGACGCTGCTTGGGAACGTGGACGCGCTGGTGGAGGGGGTGCAAAGGGCCGGGATATGGGGACTGACGTCGTCCTAGTCGGGCATCGGAGCCGGGCTAGTTTGCTGAGTCAAAGGCGTACATGTACAAGGACTAAGCCAAACACAGCATTTGTACGAAGGGCCCGTCTATATCAATACAGCCCCTCTTGGCCCTTGTCCTCTCGTCCGCTCTTCTCCATTCATGAGGTACACCCCTTTCGACAGGTCTGCGTCGGTCGCGACTGCATTTATTGGCGCTGTGTCGAACGCTGCGCTCGCTGCCTATCTCGTTGGTCTCTGGCGGTCGGTAGCCTGGGAGCCGGGCAGCGAATGGGAGGGATTGAAGTTCTCGTTGTCCCGGGACGGCTCCAGTCTCATCTGCGGGCTCTTTTCTGCCTACTTTGCGGCTGCTTCTGCGATTTGCGTATTTGGTGTGATGGGTATTGTCAAGGTGCGTTTCATGTATGTTTATGATGCCCTCGTGACACATTCGGACCGTAGTGCATACCGTCGTTTGTGCGCATCTACCGCAACTATGTGATTGGGGATTTTGCCTTTTGCACGCTGTTTGCTGTTTTAGCATCTTCTGCAGCGGTGGATCCGACTGCGCGCGCTCAGGTGTGCGAACAAGTTTCTAGAGAACCCGACCTTTTCCGCGGTGCGATCGAGCTCGGTCTGACGTTGGAGAACTGCGAACAATGGTTTGAACGTGGGCTGGTGGTATTTATGGCGGCGTTTCTGCTCCGCACTGTTGTCCGCGTATGTGTTGTTGGTGTCTGTCCGTGTCGTGTGCTCATTCGTCGTTTGGGCAGATACATTTCATCTTTGCGCTGTCACGTTTCTATGCACGTCTAGCGTCTGGACGTCGATGTGAGCAGTCGTGTGTGCACGAGGAGTGCTTTAGACCTATGGAGCGCATCTATCTGCTTCCACATCCGACGACTCGCGAGTGGGACGAGAAACGTGGGCGGGACAATGAGGCGACCACGCCGTCGTGCATCTACGCGCCCGTGCCGATGGGACAGGTGTCTGTGCAGATGGCGGACGAATTACGTGCGACGGCGACGGAAGCTTGGATAAGCCGCGTACCGCTGCCGTATCGCGCGGCTTCTATCGCTATCGACCGCGATCACGAGCTGTGCATGTTGTCTTCCGTCGGGCCCATCCACCTACAAGACGACGACGACGAGGATGGGTGTTGATGCTGCGTCGGTATTCTATTCCGGTTTTCTTGCTCTGACACACGGGTATGCGCGGTCGTAGATGATGATCCTAATGTATTCGGTAGTGTTCACGGTTCGCACGCGCGCACGTCGCATGTATGATATGCACGATCTCTCTCCTGATCTCTCTTGTAATTTACAATGTGGTCTGTTAATACTCTGTTTCCTTGCCGGTGGTCGTGGTGGCGTGATGTTTTATATTCCCCGTCGGAATGTCGTAATCGTGTTCTTGTCCGCCGTCATGCTGTTTAGTCATCGGGCCGTCCATTTGCTCTTTGTCCGTGACGTCAGACACTGCCTCACGTGACTCTATTCTAGCAACGAGTCAGCATTCGGGCATCACGGAACAAATGACGAGAGATGTCGGGAGCTGTCGGTCAGATGAGAGTGACCGGCGCCGTTGTAGGTGCGAGTTCACAGAGGGCAGTGCATAAAAACAAGTACTATTGTTGCTTCCTCAGTGCCAAAAACATGGTATTTCATTTTTAACACCTCAACATCCTCACACCTCTCGGAATAATACTACATCACCTTTTTTTCTTTTTTGTGTTAGGGGTATATGGTCCTTCCGACGTTTTGCTCATGTAGTGCAAATATCCATCACATCGAGTCACACTCCCAGCAGATTTGGGGACTGAAACTTTGGACTCGGGTTTGAATGAGAATTGGAGGTGAGTGAACTTTGACACAAAGATGTATTACAAGATTTCACAACTGTCCACTATTTAAACCACCTTGAGTAGGGGTAACAAGATGGCTGAGAATGTGAACTGGTAGAATTGAAAGAGAATTAAATGATGCACAGTCGTCGCCGTGTTTGGTGGTGGGCGTGCGTGGTGGGAACAAGCCCAGGAACACAGGGGCAGGGGGGCTGAGGGTCCGGCAACCATGCCCACCTGGAAAGAATGCGGGCAAGGACTTGCTTGGCCGAGGAGATTGAATTTTGTCACACTCCCTGCTCTTGCACCTCGAGCATTTACTCTAGAGCTTCGTCCATTGAGTGCCTCACCTCTTTAAATGTCTTAGGGAACCAACTATCTCCAGGTGTCGCTTTTTGAATTCACAAGTGTCATCTCTTGGATCTGGGGTCAGAAACCCTATCTATTTTGACATCTCATGATATAACATTGAGCTGCAAGCACACTCTCATCTAAATAGTCCTCGAGTTTTTTTGAGTCTGTAGAGTGATGTTTTGAATTTTTGCATTGTGAAGGCAGGTTGCACTAAAGAGGCAATGATAGTAGTAGACACGATCCCATGCGCGGAGCCGGTAAAGAGAATAAATGATCATCCAATGATTCCTTGGCCAGCCAATGTGTAGACCTGGATGTCCCCTCGACGGGCGATGGAGCGGGTGCTGGTAGAGGGTCGCACCTGACAGCCAGAGGGATCGATCAGGGTATCGTATCGGCTGCGCCGTCATCTCAGCTCGCCACTTCCACTTGCCACCTCGCCAAAGAACAAAGGAAAGAGAGCAAAAGAAAGAAAAATGGCGCAGGTCCGTCCACGCTCGTCGTCCCCCACCGCAGACAAGGACCACCACAAACGGCTCAAGATGAGCCACAGGCCAGACGACACCACCGAGCCTACCTTGGACGTTCTCGCCCAATTCACCACCGGTCTCTTTGATGCATCCAACGTCGAGCAACTGCGCACAGGCTATACGGATAGCACCCCGTTCAAGCACGTCGTCCTCGACGCGCTCTTTCGCGACGACCTCTTGCGAGGCGTCAAAGACGAGTGCATCGAGCATCTCAGTTTTACCGAAAAGGAGACAGACATTTACAAGGTATGGCGCGCATTCCTATTGTGATCACCCGTTCACTTTGCGCACCAGGTCAACCAAACCGGCGACCTCGCCTCCCTGTCCTATCTGTCCGACGACCAACGTGCACTCTTCCCCAGCCTCCTCGCCCTCCGCGATGCCCTCTACTCTGCCCGCTTTCGTGCCTTTCTTCAGGCCGTCACAGGCTGTGGTCCGCTTTCGGGTACAACCCAAGACATGTCCGTCAATTCGTACACCCGTGGCTGCCACCTTCTCAATCACGACGACGTGATCGGCACGCGCCGCGTATCGTACATCCTCTACATGCCCCTCCCATACGGCAAATCATGGCACACCGACTATGGCGGGTCGCTCGAGCTCTATCCCGTACGAAAGGATGCAGACGTCCCCGAGCCCGAGGTCGCACCCGTCAAGGCGATCCCGCCGAGCTGGAACCAGTTTGTCTTCTTCGAGGTACAGCCAGGAAAGAGCTTTCATTCGGTCGAGGAAGTCGTCGTGGACCGAGATGGACACGTACGGCTGAGCATCAGTGGTTGGTTCCACGCCGCGCAGCCTGGCGAGGACGGGTACGTCCCAGAGGAAACGACGGGCCCTCAAGAAAATGCAAGCTCACGCGAGCAACTCGTACGTCGCTCTTCCTTTTAGCTCCCAAACTGCAATCACACAGCATACCCGTACCACCCTCTTGTGCAGACGTCGAGTTCCACCGCAAGCACGTGTGCTGGCAAATTCACACAATACGACGATACCAGCGACGACACCGAGCCACCCCACCCGGACGTCCCTCTCTCGCCCGCACACATGTCGTTCCTCGCAACATACCTCAACCCGGCCTACCTCCAACTCCGCACGATCAAGACCATCATGTCCAAATTCGTCAACGAGTCCAACTTGCAGCTGCAGCGCTTTCTTGTGGACAGGCTCGCGACTGTCTTGGAGGAGGGACTGGGCGAGGCCGATGTAACCGATGGGCTGGATGGACTGTCGCGCGGGGGTAAGATACCGAGCCATGCATTCGGCGTGTCCCCTCTTTCGGCTACGTCCACATGGACCGTCAAAGGACCCCCTCACAAATGGCGGTATTGCACACCCGCACAAGAACACATCTCGGACGCATCGCCATCCACGACGACAGCACGCGCGAAAGCCGAGGGCGTTCTGCGCGAGCTCCAGGACACGCTTTTCCCGAGTGCCGCGTTCCGCGCGTGGTTGACGATCGTGACCAGGCTGATCCCGCTGAGCTGTACGATCGAAGCGAGGCGGTTTAGGCCCGGGTTAGATTACACGCTTGCCACGAGCGACGAGGGCGAGTCCCGGCTCGACGTCGTGCTCGGGCTCACACCCCAAGTGCAGCCCAAGAGGGCCGAAATCGAAAACGGGATCCGCCACGGCAAGGCAAAGG
>JBBPKD010000421.1:0-20685 GCA_038089075.1 Singerocomus inundabilis
AATCCCCGCAGCCCCACCAGTTCCACCAGCCCAGACACCGACGACCACCCAATCCGTTCCTGCGCAGACCAATGTTGCCACGGCAGCAACGACAGCTCAGGCATACGCCGGTTACGCATACAACTACGCAACCCCCTATCGACCGGGTTATCAATATAAACCTGGTCAACCGTCGCCATACTATCCTAACCCATACGCAGCCCAGACGACCGCCCAAGCTCAAGCCGCATCGCAGTACTACCAAGCTCAATCGTACAACGAGACCGGGCAACAGCAATACACTTATTCGTCGTGGTACCAGTACAGTCCTCAGACGCAATCCAACACGTCTACGGGTGGGTCACGCAAGGGAACACCACAACCGAGTGCTGCTGCCACGCCAGCAGCGACAACACCAAGCACGATGCCGACGTCATATGCGGGGTTCTTTAACGCAACTACGCAGACGCCGGGTCAACGCGCAGTAGCAAACACGGTTGCGGCAGCAACACCGGGCGGGAAACCGTACCAGCCCCCCACAGGTGGGACATGGTCTGCGCCTGCCGGAACCAATACGACGTACCCCGTCGCGTTGACCTTGCCACCGCATATGAGGGGTGCGGTTGCAGGACAGCCCAGCGCTGCTGGTGCCTATAATCCCAGCCTGTACCAGCCTAATTACTACGGGACGTACCAGGCAACGCCGTCTCCCGCGCAATCATGACAACACTGATCCTGCAGGTCGGTGTTATTACATCTCCGTCTAGAGTAATATTCGTTACTTGTACAGCATTGTTGTTGGCACGAATAATGGATTTGGCTTGCCGAGCACACTGCATATTAGTTTTCGAGACAACGTACGAGCTGCCAGGCTACTGCAATACATCAACAACCTTGTATTAGAGCGTTCACACTATAAATGACAAGTCGCGGTCGACCGATACAAATGTCTGACCGTTTCAAACCCCTCCGCCGTGTACAGGGACATGCAGGGGCTCGGTCCACGTCCACCAAGTTCCGCTCTTGCGTGACAAACCACCCCTTCATTGCCTCGAGCGAAGGTCGCTCTCATGAAGAGGAAAGAGCTTGCCTCATCCCTGACTACCATACCGAACCGACGGGAAAACAGCAAGGATGGACAGGCAGCACGCATGGTGTAGAAAAAGAAAGACAGAACCGACGGGATAAGTTGTAACGCCTTTTCCGTTTCGCACGGTACGACATCGAGTAAGCACAAGGGGCGTACAACTCAACTAGGGAACCAAGCTAATTTATGAATAACGTAGACGAGAAATGTGCAATGTTTCTTAAAATTATGCGGCGCGAGAAAGAGAGAAAAAGGAACGGAGATCAACAAGTCTATATAGTAACCAATGTCATGGTAAGTCAAGGATGGCGATGAAAACGGTGGTTATCGGCCAGCGAGACTAGCATATTTTGACACACAAATCACCCGTGGTCGTTGAGACGGTTTAGTGGCAGGGTATAGCAACATGTCCTCGACCGGCGTAGGAAGCGGGTGCGGATGGCGGGCTGGTGGCCGAGGAGGTGAGCCCTGGAAGAGCGAAGGACAGCTTTCCGTCGCATCCGGAGACGGTGCATCTGCCTCACTGTCACTTCCAGACGTCCACCAGAGGATATCCTCGATGGTAATCGTATGGGTCCGCGTCGCTTGTTGGTCCAAGCTAGGCGTGCCATAGGCGAAGCGCATTCGCAGGCGACGTGTGTAAGGTGACAAATTATCATCCTCGTCAGAATCGATTTCGTCACCATCAGCATTGAGTCGAGCTGTATGACGTGTTCAGACATGACAGGGTGTGGGTTTCGAAAAAAAAAAGAGAGAAAAAGCTCACCCCAACCTCGTCGACGTCTGCCTTGTCCCGCTGGAGATGAGGGGTTGGAACGGACCGATGTCTCATCTCTCCGGCTGGTATCAATGCCAGGCCGGGTATATTCGGCCTGACGAGCGGGCAGGAACTGGTCGTCTTGATCCTGCGTGAGAAGATTGACCAAGGCACCCCGCACCTCGGGGGTATTTACAAGATGTCGAGTGGTATCTTGAGACAAGGTTGCTACCTGGACGTGGTCCCGATGCGTCGCGATATGTTCCCTAAAAGCTGCGGAGAGACTGCGGCGGGCAGGAGTGGAGAGCTCGTCAAGAGGACTGCCGCCCGATGATGTACGTGTTATCGGTTGTGGGAGGACGATGCGTGTGGTGTTGTCGACGAGAGTGACGTCCCGAGTTGGTCTGAGAGGACGTGCACCTGCCGGGGGGTTGGGCACTGGCCTCGGATCACCACTAGTGGTGGTAGACACAACTTGTGATGAAACAGGGGCCCCGTTATCTGGAGCAGTAGTGACAGCACTATCACCGCGCACCCTAGAGGAAGCCAGTTCGACCCTTCTGGACCTTTGGGCAGCCAAGCGCTCCGTCATGTTCTCCAGCTCCCGGGCGACCTGGGCTGTCTGAGCTTGCAACCGCTGCTCGATTTGTGAGAAAGACAGACGTGAGGAGAGACTGGCGTAGCTATCGGATGTGTTGACGCGCGCGGCCACACGTCTGCCAATCATCGTAGTCGAATCGTCTCGATGGGCGCTCTGGAAGTCTCGCCTCTGTGCAGCGCGAGGAAGGACGAGATCCGGCATCGGCGGTGTGCGGGATCGGGGTGGGACCGGGTGCAGGTCACCTCTGTCCAGCCTCGGACGATCGCTCAGAGAAGACCTGTCCCATACGAATTCCCTCCTCGCATTACTTCTACCGCTGGACTCGAACTCCTCGAGTCTCTGTCGGGCAGAGGGAGATATAAGTGTGCGCAGCCTCGCAGCTCTCAGGTTGAGCTCCTCCACCACTTGCTCACCTGAGAGCACGAGTGCAGAGTGTGGCGGGCGAATGGTGACATCGTGGCTGACGGATTGATGGGGTTGAGCGTCCCTGGTGTCCGCACTGCTCGTCGAGGTCACAGTCCCTGTGGCATCCGGCGGGACGCGATTCAACATGTTGTTGATGCTGTTCCTAAGAGAAGTGATCCGCTCGTATGCAGTGTCGAGCGCGACAGAGGCTTGTCTAAGGTTGTTCCGGCTTTGAGAGTCCAGGAGGGGGCTCGATGGACGAGCGACAGAGCTGGAGGCAAATGCCACAGACTGGGGTGGAGCAACGCCGTCGTCGGTCGCTCCCTGATGGTATGCCATCAAGTCGCGTTCTGAAGATACCGTTGGCCTAGCGTCTGAATCAGAGTCCATGTCAAGCTGTGTACGACTGCGTGAATGGAGGTCGAGCAAGGTTCCCTGGCAGTGCCGCTTTGACTACATTACTCATTCAGGTCACCCAAATCCACTACAACACATGTTGGACGTCCATGACAATGGTACATTATGCGGTAGGTCTAATAAACGATATACGACTACGTGTCCATCACCAAATAGTCCCGCTGGTAGGATAAGCTATACGAAATGGGGTATGGTATACATACGGTGCTCATCGTCCAGAAGTCGTCATAAAGAGTGCACTTCCATACTATCAACAGCTCGCTCATTGCGCTCTTCTTTCACATGTTTCATCTCTAGCGACAACTGTGACCAGTTCTGTTGCCGCATCACCTTGGAAAGCAGCGGATCGTCGCCAGTATAACAAAATGCAAGCATAATGCACACTGTAATGAGTGCAGCCGTTATAAAGCATAATGCAGTCCAGCCGTGTTTTACGCGGCCATAAATCTGTGGCGAGATGCGTGATCAGAATTTTGTCGGCAACACTGCAGACGAGCACGAACCTGTCCACCAAGTACAGGACCCACTGTTCATGGTCAGTGCAATGTCGCTGTACATGGACACAAGAACACGCACGTGCAGTCCCTATACCAAAGGCTAAATTAAAAGCACCGTATACATGACCATCTAAAGTGTGGCATAGTCAGTTGGTGAACACATGACAATCGGAGGGTACTTGCATCCAATACCCGGCATGCGCCGAGCAACGGTCGCTAATTCTGCAGTCACCGGAGGCACTACGCCCGAGACAAAGAAGCCTAAACGTCATGTAAGCAAGGACGAATACTCACGCCCGAACATGATACTTACTCTGTAAGGCGAGGGAAACAATAAAGAGAACGATCGACTTTCTAAGAATCAAGATGATCCACCAAGGAAGAGCAAGGAGTAGGCATATGGACGTGATATAATCCGACCCTATTCGATCGGCAAATAACCCGGCTAGAGGTGATGCTAACTTGAAGTCAGATCTACTCCAGACAAGGGTGGCCGAGAAAATGCTCACAAATCAAAGCAGGCACAAGGGCTGCCATGTATACTAAACCCACTTGAGCAGAATGGTAACCCCACACGTCTTGCAAGTGAAGAGGGAGAGAAGGCTCCTGCATACTGTTGACGGTGCTAGAGTGAACATGATTCATCAACAGGGCTATTCACTTTCACAGTGCCATACCCGTAGATCAAAGACATGGTTAGCGCAGTCAGAGCGCGGGGAGATTGTCCCAACACGCGCATTACGGATAGCACTGGAAGTGGTTTACGAACGAGCGAAATCTCTGACGCGGCGAGATTATTGGGAGGGGGAATGCAAGAGTCCTGCATGCCTGAGCTCTGTTTAGAGTTGTCTAGAGTTGAGATTTGTTCTGGCGAGGGCTGCACTGAAGGGGTGCTCAAGGTAGAAGGTTCGAGAGTATCGGATAAAGGGGGAGGCAGAGACGAGGTTTCCACGTCTGCGGCAATGTCGATGTCCCGACCTGTTGCTGGATCGTAGCCCCATCGGATTGCGACATCTCTCTCGACGATAAGCAGACGAAGGAAGAGGTCGACGACTGTGCAGATTTCCCCGAAAATAAAAGGGGCACGAAAGCCAAATCGGGAATACAAACCCCCTCCCGCAGGTGTGCCGACCATAAGACTTGGTAATGTCAGTAGGAGTGACGATGAGAAGTGGGGTGGCTTACCCGATTGAGAGACCTGTCATAGCAATGCCTAATTGCCCTGCGTGAGGATTGTATGTCAGCACGACCCAAGAAGGAGTTGACAAAAAAGGAGACTGACTGCCCACGTTGTGCTCTGGGGTGGTGTCACAACTAAAAAGAGGATGAGAAAGAGGGAGAAAGGGGGAGGGAGAGGGGTTACAGGAGAGCCAAGCCGACGATCCAGACCATGGACGAGCTAATTCCTTGAAGGGCACGCGCGACAGCCATGACGGCGTAGTTGGGTGCTTCCATGAGAAGGATCTGCGCGCCTAGGAGGGCAATGAGGCCGATGACGAGAGGGGTACGCCTAGATGGGCTTTTTTCTGCAAAGATTGCGATGGGGATGGTGGCTGACGCGCGATGAGGAACACGGGGGAAGCGATAAGAGAGGGAGACGTACAGAGGACCAGCCCGAGGGACTGCGGACGGAATTGTGAACGTGACTGGGAGATGAGAGAGAGAACGCACATAAATACAGAGGAGCCAGCCGGTGCGCGCTGAGACGGAGTGGTACTTGAGGTGTTCGAGCTGGAAGGGCATGACGGGAATGATGATGGAGTAGACGAGCAAATCGGTGGTGATGCCTTGGGAGGAATGAGAGGGACTAGGAGGAAGCCAGAGAAAGATCACGGACCGAAACCGACGACTGGGGTGGCGATGAGTAGGCGAATACAGAGAATGCTCGAGACACACCTGTTGTAATAAACCAGACAGATGACCGCCACTTGAGACCCCATGGCTTCGTCGAGGGTCCGACGAGGAATGGGATTCGGAGGCCCATGAGTAGAGGGGAGAGGGGGCGAGGAGATTCGAGTGTGGGCAGTCAACCCGCACGTTTTTATGGATGATTATGTGATCTGAATGGTCCCCGGCCGGCTCGCACGACTCCAACCCGACGCATCGCCGGCCGAGCCCGTCTCGAGCGCTGGACATGCCCGAACTACCAGGTAACGAGCGCGTTCCTCGTACAGCACCCATGGCTGACTCGTCCCAGAGCTCGAGCACGCCGCCGTCCTCGTCAGATCCGTCGCAAAGGGAAAGGTAATTCACCGTGTCCACGCATTCAAAGACGACCTCGTCTACTCCGGTCTTACTCACCACGAGTTTGTACGTTTGCGTCCCAGATCCACCCGGGACTTATTTTTGACCGACACACAGGTTACAGAGGTTGCTAGTCGCACCATATGTGACGTCGCTCGATACGGTACAGCTTCCCCCGGTTCTACCCACCGCACTGTCCAGCATGACGCGATCCCACAGGAAAATACATCTACTTGCAACTCGACGGCAACGGCAGGATGCCCGTCCTGCATTTTGGTATGACAGGCATGCTCCAGGTCTGTCTGTCCTTGTACGCGGAACTCTCCCGTTGCAATTCTCAAACTGAGCGCCGCCAGGTGAGAGGCCAACCAGCCCTACGATACAAATCTACGCCCGGTGAATCATCCGACGGCTGGCCTCCACGATTTGTAAAGGTTCGTGTGTCATCACTATCCATCCCCATTCGACGCTAATTCGAACCCGTGGGTGCTTCCAGTTTATTTTGTTCATCCAGGAAAGCGATTCAAAGTTCACAGAACTCGCCTTCTGCGATGCGCGTCGGCTTGGCCGCATTCGCATGGTCTTCTCCCCATGGAGTGAACCTCCTATCGCCGACCTGGGCTTCGATCCCATTTTGTGCATGCCCCCCCTCCAAGATTTCCGCAATGCAGTCTTGAATAGAACTTGTCCAATTAAAACCCTCCTATTGGATCAGTCGTTCAGTGCTGGTGTTGGAAACTATCTCGCAGGTTCACGCACCTCTAATTACATCTTTCTAACCCAGGCTCAACTTGTCTGAACTCATGTCTGTCCTTAGATGAAATTTTATATCAGGCTCAAGTGCATCCCGAGCAACGATGCAACACTCTGGACGACAGTCAGACCTTGGCATTGCACCACCAGATCGCTGACGTGTGTCGTATAGCCGTCGAGGCGAACGCAGACGACGCCAAGTACCCCAATCATTGGCTTTTCCATCATCGATGGGTATGGTCCTCTTTTACTTCACCCGTGCGCTCCTCACGCTGTCAGCGCAGGGAAAAGGCAAGAAAGCCAAACAAACGATGAGATTGGTCATCCTGCCCCTTTCCTGTTCCCACACGAACTGATCCCGCATGTCGCATAGCCCTCGGGTGAATCTGTCGCCGTTAAATGGATCACCGTCGGTGGCCGTACCTCTGCCTATATCGCAGAAATCCAGAAGCCGTTTCTGAAGCACCGAAACGGTGATGATCCACCTCAAGTACCGTCTTCAATCCTCCCAGATGATGAACTCGAATAACACTCTCTTAGGCTATCCTGGCAGCGGATACTGGACCCCGACGCTCCAAAAGACATCGCGGCGCCAGTTGGGTGCCCGATACCTGAGAGTGGTCAGATACTGGATGGTACTGATTTGGATCGGATCCTAATTATATCCAAGACGGGTTGTCTCGCTGGGAATGTTCGTATCATACAGAGAAATGATCTCAAGTGTTCCAGCTAGCTGCAAAAACAGAAGGCGCAGAAGAGGATCTCCGTTTGGTAACAAAGATACAGTTTGTGTAGCGCCATGATCCCGTTGGAGGTTCTGGTGACCCAAGACAGCGCACCACGGTGCATCCTCGTGGCCACCCCCTTTCCATACTTGCCTTACCACACCGAGTTTGACTCAACTATAAACCATGAGTTAACTGGTAGGGTGTATCATTTTCCTGCACTGTCATTAGACCTTGCGACCGGCAACTAGACTCAACGTGCTCAGGAACTCATCTGAGCACAATTACCTCGTGCTCTTGGACGCTGGAGCTCCATAGTTCACCGTGCAGCTCGGTTTCATCTAGGCAAGCATTGTTGCAGATTGCCCACTGTAATCGTGGGTCTCATGTCAATTGCGCACATCCTTTTGCTTGGTGGTGCTGTGTGTAGACCACAACCCTGCTTGGTCATATCCATTTCATCATGCGCTAATCCACGATCATAGATGAGCCATTGGCCTGATAAACCAGTCGCCGTGGTGACCACCAGCTGCGTACTGCGCATCGGGTAACTAGTCTATATTTACTTACTTGACGGTCGAAGAGGCAACCGGTGAAACGCAAGGGGATAGTACCTTCCACAACGTAACAAAGCGGGCCATCGTTCGGACATAATTGCCTGCTGTGCCGCAGTCCGGTCGATGGGCAACCGCACACGACAAATCTGATTGGCATTGCGCCTAGGAAACATAAAATAGTTCCGCAATCGGATGAAGTCAAGACTGGCACTTCACATGGTTGGTCCGGATCGCTTGTGTCGAAATTGTGCAAGGAAACGGACATCAAGTGTTGCACCCTCGGATACCCGTTTTCCAGGGGTTGGTCGTTGGTAAGGCGCTGACTGAAAATTTCTAGCTTGCAACTTGGTCGACTTTGGAATACCATTGCATACTAAAAGTCTAGCAGGCACCTTACACCTTTGTCAGGGACCGTCGCATATGACTTGACGAGACAACCAATCAGTTGAGGACATTGTAGTCCAAAACAATCCGAGAACCTCACTCTGACAGGTACACCGAATTCAATTCGGAGAGGATCTCATTCAAGGTCACAATGATAATGGGCAGTTGAACACAACCCAACCTCTGCCAAGTACATCGTTACAGTGAAAGTAAAGAAAATGGGAAAGAACATAGCGACAACACGAATCAATCACGAAGTCACTGGAGACGAAAGTAAGCGTGGCAAGCCAACCAGAGTAAACCAACTTACTGTAGCTGGCAGGGTCGATGTGATCCGGTAGTTCGGGTACTGCAACTTCGAACCGAGACTGGATGGCAGCCATCACCTGTTGATCACTCTCGCTCGACACAAACGTGATAGCAAGACCTTTGGTACCAAACCGCCCAGCGCGTCCGACGCGGTGAAGATAGCTGTCTGCGTCGGGAGGACAGTCATAGTTGATGACAATGTTGACTCGCTCGACATCGATACCACGACCGAAGATATCAGTGGCAACAAGTATTCGCTTCTCAAAGGCCTTGAAGGCAGTATAGCGTTTGATACTTTTATCACGTTAGTAATGTAGGATGTAAAGAAGCTCCATGAACTTACCGCTCCTCCTGTGCAAGACCAGAATGGATGCTAATACTGGGGAAGTTGCACGATACCAGCAACTTGTCCAACTCAATCGCTCTTGCAACAGACTTAACAAAAATAACAACCTGACAACAGATAAATACAGAACATGTTGTTCCACATAACACTGACCTGATTGAACTCTAGAGTGTCGAGCAGATCATTCAGCTTCCTGTTCTTGGCATTCTCCTCAAGCTTAACGTAGTGTTGTTGCAAACCGTGCAACGTCAGTTTTGTCTCGTCATCGACAAAAATCTCAAGTGGCTAAGTAGTAATGTCAGCGCATGCTCACGACTTGTCCACTAGCACTCACATTTGCCATAAATTTTTTGCACGTAATGCGGATTTCTTTTGACAACGTGGCACTAAACATCATGACTTGCTTGTGGTGGGGAGTTGCCCGGAAAATCTCTTGAACATCCCTACGCATGTCTACGCATTAAAGAAAGGGCGGATGATAGCGGGTTAGATCGCGATTGAATTTTGGGTCGAGCGAGAAAAGAAGAAACTCAAGAACAGAGAAGGATGTGCAAGCGCCGAGCATAAATTGCGAATAAGCCCATGTTTAACTTTCGCCTGCACCGACAGCAGGAAATCGGAAGCGGACGTGTGATGTTCTTCATCATGCAACACTCTCAACAACTCATCAACCCAACAATGAACCCATGACCATGCTTCAACACCAATTCCAAGTGGCACACACGACGCTTGTCCACATTGGCAGTGGACGTTGAGTATGGCGACAACAACTTCAATAACCGGTGGTGGAGCCGGTGTGATGGGCGCAATTGTTCAATCGCGAAGCATTCCAAGACTGGCAGCCGAAACTGAAGGGGCGGGAACTAACCAAGCTGCTCTAGCATCTTGTCGCATTCGTCCAGCGTGAAATGTTTGACATTCTTGGCATCCAGGATCTTGTCTCGAGTAAGGGCGTTCAGGCGGCCAGGAGTCGCCACAACAATGTGTGGGCACCGATTCTTGTCGCGAAGGATTTCTGCGTCCTTTTGTACAGGAGTACCGCCATAGAAGGTGTGGACCCGTACATCAGGCATGTACTTTGCAAACCGCGTGTACTCGTTCTTGATTTGGAAGGCGAGCTCACGAGTGTGACACAAGACAATCACAGAAACTTCGCCGTTCACAGGCTCTAGTTGCTGCAATGTTGCAAGTACGAAAACTGCAGTCTTGCCGTGGCCCGACTTGGCCTGACAAAGAACGTCCATTCCCAGAACGGCTTGGGGAATACATTCTTGTTGGACTATGGAAGGCAGGTAAAAAAATGTGCACACCGTTCAAACCGCAATAGAAATACCTTCAGAAGGGTGTTCAAAGCCAAGATCACTAATTGCTCGCAAGAGTTCAGGTTTTAACAAGAAGTCCCTAAGAAGAAGGGTTAAGGGGGAGGTACCATGAGAGGAGTGTTCAAACAGACCTGAAGCCGGTTGAATGTATGCCTGAAAAATTTTTCTTGTCTTTGTCGACCTCGCTATCCACTACTGCTGAAGTAGCAGTGCCGTTCGTGGGTGCAGCGGCGCCGTTGGGAGCGACTTCGTCTTCGTCCTCATAATTGACCAGTTCTTCGTTGTCGTGCGACATTGTTGTTGGGTGAATGTAAACCGGTGCGTAGAGTTGAAAAGCAAAACGAGAGATGGTCAAGAAGAGAGTTTAAGTCAACGAACAAATTTGTGGCGCAGTCAATGGTTGGCTGCTGACTAATTGAGCAAACATGTCCGTCTTACTTAATCTCACGTGCGCACGGACCTCTTCGACAACATACTCTCGATGCGGTGGACGAGTCGCTGGGATGTAACCTGCTAACCAAGTGCTATTGTGAACCACCGTGTGCGTAAACCTCGGTTCGTGTCTCTTCCACAGTGCTTCACTGCGTGGTCACGACTATTCTTCAGTGTGCTGCCAACACCTGACGCTCCGCTGAAACGTTTGTCGAAGCATTTAGAACATATCCCAGCCCGGAGCAGGTTGGAGAACTAAATTTACCTTATCGCTCCGCGGTAATAATGCGACGGCAGACACCCCCTTCCTGTAGCCTTTTGCGCTCTTAGGACGTTGGTAACACTCCCAGACCCGTCACGTGTCAAATTGCAGCTTCTCAAACCCGATCATTTGCACCAGAGTGGTATAAAAGCAGGTGTGTGTGTGTGGAGGGGAAGGTGCGTCAGAGGTCGTGACGTAGAATGTCTACCTACCCACTTTGGTGAGTGTCCGAATATCACTCTGGAAACCTTGCTGAAGACCAATTTATGCAGGCTCGGCGGTGAGCTCACTGTTCGCTGTTCGTTGCATTTGGCTAACTGCTTAATCACAGGCGTTGCTGCCTCTAGTAGGTTGTGTCCACTAGACCCTATGCCTTAGCTAACACGTGTTCTAGTGGCAGCATGCTTCACGCATCCCCTGGACTTGACAAAAGTGTAAGTGACATCGGTTTCACCCAAGGGGCATGGCCAACGTGTACACAGCCGTATGCAAACCCTTGGTCCATCTGTGCCGCGTCCTTCCATGCTCGCGACGATTCGGGCTTCGCTATCCGAAAATGGCTTGCGTGGTATCTACACCGGCCTCTCGGCATCGCTACTTCGGCAGATGACATATTCACTTGTCCGTATCGGAAGTTACGAGGAGATGAAACGACGCCTGTCTGAAAATGGCAAGCCATCCACTGGCAAGCTCCTCCTGGCTGCCACTGCCGCTGGCGGATTGGGGGGTGTTGCAGGGAACCCTGCGGACATCCTGCTTGTGCGCATGACTAGCGACTCGTTGAGACCTCCAGAAAAGCAATATCGATATCGTAACGCCCTGACTGGTCTCGTGACCCTCGTGAAAACCGAAGGTGCCAAGGGACTTTGTAGGGGGCTCGGAACCAACGCAGTAAGTATCCAGGATTGTGTACGAATGTCGTATTAGTTTACACATCTTAAGACACGTGCAGCCTTGATGAATGTAAGTTTCCGCCTTCTCCCAAGGTGGCCTGTAACATGTGTCCTTTCGATAGCCGTCACAGGTGGCATCGTGAGTTGATTTATTCCCTCTGAACTACTCGGATGCATTTCCTGAGGCCGGTTACAGTTACGACTTTTTCAAGGCGACTCTACTCCGTAATCCAGTACCCTTGGTGGACTATCAGTTCAAGGACGGCTTCTACTTGCATGTTGTTGCTAGTCTAGCCGCCGGTACTTGTGGCACAAGTTCGTTGTTCTTGATTTCTGCATTCCTTGCTTACTGTTTCGTAGCTGTGTGCTCGCCTGTTGATGTTATAAGAACAAGAATAATGGGTTCGGTGAGACGTCTCATCTACACACGGCTAACCATTCACAAATGTCAATTCTGAAGTCGGGAAACGCTAGTCCCTTGCAAGTCCTTGTAAGATCGTTCCGTGAAGAGGGTCCTGTGTTCATATTTAAAGGTTGGACACCTGCGTTCATGCGACTAGGACCGAACACTGTCCTCATGTTCGTGTTCTTCGAAGTGAGTCTTAGACACGGTCCGCGATAGCCACCTTGACCTATGTACACAGCAACTAAAGCGAGGCTGGTCCCTTTTCGCGCATTCGTAACAGTGACGCCATCCATCGCATCGTTTCCTAGACCCACCAATACTATCTGATCTTTTAGAGTCATACCCAATCTTCCTGCCATCTTGTCAATATTTGTATACTTCATCACATATTTGATGCATAGATTTTCATTCACCATCATTCATATTGGTGTAATGTTCTCATATATTCCTTGACAAAGCATCTCCTGTCCTAGATATTTCGTTCATGGTTGCTAGAGTGGATGAATGACGGACCACACGCCCCAATTTGGGTTCCACGTACAGAGACCCGTAAGCAGACCGTTAGGTCAAATGATCATATCCAGACTAGAATTACAGTTGACAGTGCTGCATGTACAGTGCCTGTCTCGCCGAGTTTCGGAGCGATCCTCGCATCTAGTTGGGCTTTCAGACTTCCAAGCTACACGTGTGTCTTGTTTCAAGTGTATTATCGGTTGCAAGGCCATAGGCCCATAGGTTCATACGTGTTAGCAGTACTTACGTCGACTTTCCCCGTCGCACCTCAATGCCTACGGTGCAGTCCGTAACCTTTTGCCTAAATAGAGTACAGACTAGTTCTGTTCTCTCCAGGTTCAGCATCTCCAATCTTGTTCATTGGCCCGCTGTTCCAGCAGTATGCTTTGTAAGTTTATAGGATAAGTCTCTGCTAGCCCGAACGTCCCGCGTCATGGGTTTTGTAGCTCTCGGTTAATTTTTACTAGCATATCAGTCTAAGATCACCTTGCTCGTTGTCCCAGACATGATCGAGTGTCACGACGGACTTTGGATAGATCATATCAGAAGTAAGGGCTGTCTTTTCAGCTGTGCACACTGCAGAGACATTCAAAAAGACGTACCCAGCGGCAGCCTGAGATAAGTTCGAAAGTAGAGACCGTCATCGATATCGACATTTGTATATGCAGAGTAACATCTGAGAGTTCAGGAGCTGCTGGGACGTCTCCCAAGCACTCATAAAGATAGTTGTTTCTTGGTACAAAGGCCATTGAATTGTTGCATTGACGCGAGATTCATGTGAGCGACGTTATCATCTGGGAGGAGTTGCGAAGAAAATTGCAAGTCAGCTGTCCTACTAGCAAGAGTCTCCAGGGCCAGTAACATATCTAATGGCCTATAAGATCGGGTTAGCCAACCTAGTCGATCCGACGATCAGTGGTACTACAAGGTTCGCAAAATCAAAGTTATCCCTGGGCCGTCAGTAAACCAGCGAGCTGGTCGTGCGCTGGGTGAGGCATCCAACGCAACCATCTCGGCTGCAGTAGGCCTTTTTTGAACCCGGTCGATGTCGACATTTCAACATCTGCGCATCCTTTCAAGCAAACACTACAAAGTACTTGTAATGTTGGGGGATACAAAAGTTCCTGGAAACGCTCTCTGCACAACCACATTCGAACTTCTTGCTCCTTCACATCCCGTTCAATGGCACCCTGGACCTGGTGAAAGCCCACACTGAAGGCCAGACGTGTTCTATAGGTTCCAGCTTGAAGTTTTTGCTGCAAGCACTGGGTTACCACTCCAAGTTCTACATCTAACAACATGCCACGGTCTCCAAAGAAGAGACAAGGAGTTGCGGGGACAACGTCGTCTATGTAATAAACAGAACGTGAAGCTGATAGTGTCAATGCCACCTTTATTGTTTTCAGGTCGCGTTGTGGGTCCTTGTATGCCCGTGGGTTGTGATGACCCTCTCTATCCAGCATCGTGTTGTTTTTGTCTGCGGTTCGCGTGGTGGTGATGCGAGTAATTCTGATTCCTGGTAGGACGGTTACCCACGTCCCCATTTTCAGGCACTCCGAAGAGCGAGGCAGTTCATAAAAGGGACAAGTTCGTCATTGAGGAACTACCATCCCCGCACCCTAAATCTTGCAGCAAGTAATTTTACTCGTTTAATGACTATCGACAGTCTTGTGAGCCATCATTGTCGCGGTCTTGACATCCTTAGAACACTCACCTTTTGTGCTCTCTAGGGAGAACCGGAATCCATGTCAACGGATATTGACGCTGACGCAGTCTCTAGCTATCACCGTCCACCAAATTGCGATTTCCCGGATCCTTCCGGCGGACGGACGCCACCCAATTTTCATCCCCAGGAACACCGGGTTGTTGGTTCTGTCCAATCGTCTGTGGCTCGTCTTCCCAGCTATCCACTCCCTGGCTGTGAACATCTGTCCGGCTCGGATAGTTCTCTCCAGCTCATGATACCACTATCGCGAATTTCCCCTGTCGGTCACTTCGTGGACGTTGATCAAGCTCACGGGCTGGCGAGGCAGTACGGAAGTATCAATCCGGAGTTACCTGTACAAGAGCCCATACCTCGCAAGCGAAAACATACTCACGGTTCAACGCACATGGACATCATGAATCACAGTCACACTCAGGAGGATGGCGACGCGTTCATGGACAATGATAAGTCACAATCACGTAGGAGGGTTCGTCCGCGTCTTCGGATACAACAAGACGGGGAATTCTCTCCCCTCCTCATATCTCCTGGCCAAGAACGAAACCCCAATGAGGAGACGATCTCCGCGTTCCATTTCACTCCACATGTGATCGATTCGTCCCACCCCATACAACGGTGCTTCTATCTCGGGAACCCTCGTGAAAATGACCCACGCACCCTACAGAGCAGCTCAGCGCCTATGGTCGGTGATCTGGAGGACCGCCAAGGACGTAGGCCTTCCGATTCTGCCGGCTCTTTCGCCGAAGTCGCACTAGCATCTATGGTGACCCCAAAGCATGGTCGCTTATCGACATTGCAGGACTTTTGGCTTCCTCGCCCCTTTGAAGAAACCGAACACATCGTCAAGGTCCACGAGAGAGGTCTTGAAGCCGGACCTTCGTTCCTCTCTACCGACAGTGGTCGAATGGGTAGTTTATCGGCATCTCGCGAGCAGGCCAACCATGTGTCCTCGTCTTGGTCTGCTGAGCATCTACTCCAACCTAGCTCGATCAACTTCTTCGACAAGCCAATATGTGACTCACCCGATGCGATGGATCCCAGCGAAGAGGACGGAGTTACACGCCTTGAGCTACCCACTCGCCCGCAGTTCGACCAGACTCCCTAGAATTAGTCAGGCGAGTGATTGTGACGTTCGGTGAAAAATTTCAGGCCTCTGGACTACTTATTAGGTTCCCAGAATATCTATTATTCCCTGCAACATAGGACTTAGACTCGTGATCAAGTGACAAACTTATGAACGGACATCTACTTATTATAATAGGACGGTTACTCCAACTCCTTGTATCGTATTGTATAAAGCCATTTGCTTCCTGGACCCTTGTGTAGATACACCACCACGGACTCACGTACGATGTATCTTACCGTATATAATGTATCAAATCGGTTTCAATCATAGGCTATCCCCTTGGAAAAAGTTCAACGATGTGGGATGCACAATAGATGTTTGGCTGGCAACTTGTTGCTTGCTTGCCTCCGTGAATTATTACCGTGCAAGCCCGAAATGCAAAGGTACAAACGAAAAGGAAAGAGAGAGCAAGCGCAAAAATTGCTGCATTACACCTGTCGTCAGAACCCCATGTCGTCCTCATCTCCACCGTCACCCCACCCACTCGCAATAATTTCTTCTTCCAGGCGACGCGCCGACGGATGCCTTTGTTGAGCCGGCGAAGCTGGGTGTATATCTTCTGATCCGTTCTCTTTCACGTTTGGTTGAGGGGTCGAAACAGCGAGTACTTGGTGGCTTGAGGATGGTTGTTGACTCGTGTGCCAAGATACTTGCACCACGCCTATAGATGGGATGTCACTGCCCTTGGCCAATGCCTAGAAAGCTTGTCAGTATTCGCAAGCGAGACAACGAGAAGAGCACGTACTTGCTCGGCGGCTGCTCTTGTCCGGAAACCGACAAGCACCTCTTCGTCCCCAACAGAATCCACTGATTCGAGTTGACCTGCAGTCTGTACAGGAATAGTCGGATACGTCGCTGCCAAGACCACTAGGAAACCATGCGTACCTCATACCACCCTCGCAAGGCTGCAAGTGCCTCCTCCCGTACCCCTTTGACACGCAATTTTTTGGGTCTGTTATCGAGCTTCATGCTCCCACGGGGGACACCTCGCCCGGCACCCCGAAGGAATGCACCGCGCGCCCCGCGGCCGCGGCCCCTATATGGACGATACGACCCTCCACCATAAGTATAATCTCCGCCTTCAGAAATACCCAGGCTTGCAGCCTTCCAACAATCTCAGTACTCATAACATCGAATAAATATGCACACGCACCTCCTCCTTGAGTTTCGCAAGTTTAGCTTGCAGCTCCGCCGTGGACTCACCACCCGTGACAAGGTGAAGATCTAATTCCTTGTCAAGCCGTTCTCTTTCCTTATCGTGCTGGCTGGGATGTTCCGTGGGTCCCGCAGGTCGTTGTGTTGTAGATGTAGAACGCGACGTGACTTCTTCAGGTATTGAAGCTGGAGGCGAGGATGGTTTCATCTCCTCACCAAGCTTTCTTATGCGAATCATGATGGTTTTCTTCTCTTCTCCAGAAGCCATGGCTAGAGATGCCATGAGAGATTTCTGTTCTGCTATCTGTTCTTCCAAACGCTTTTGTTTCGCAGCAAGCTCAGTAACAGCACCAGAAGCTACAGCCGGCTTGCGAGTAGTTGCAGTAGTTGGGGCTACCGTTGGAGGAGTGGTGGGCGTCGCACTCCGCGCAGCTATATTTGCAACTAATGGCGCAGATGCAGCCAACATGCGCACACCCTTTTGACCATGTCCCTCCATGGGTCTGTGCCAGAACACCTTGACGAAACGATTACCAAAAACTGCGTCTTCCGATTTCCATGCAGCATGCGCTTCACTGTGGTCCGAAAAACTGACCAGCGCTTTTGCGGTGCGAGCATCGATGGCGACATTTGTGACCGTGCCAAAACGCTTGAACCAGCTATTCACAGCATCGAGGGAGAGTTTGTCCTCTGGTATCTTTTCAACAACAAGTGTTTTATCATTCCGGCGTTCCGGGCGGAATGACTGTGCATCGCCAGAGAATGTTCCTCTTCCCCCGCCTCTAAACCCACCCCGAGCACCTCCGGATCCGGTACGAACATTCTGGGATGAAGCAACCATGTCAACGTCCATGGGCTGTGGATGTTGAGGTAGTGACGTATTCTGCATCCATGCTGGACTGTCCTGTGACGGTGATGGTGGTAGCTGTAGACTTGTAATAGTGGGATCCTCGGGAATTTGAGGCGTCAGATCTTGAATGACAGGGAGTTCTCCAGAAGTATGTGCAGTCTGTGGACTATCCTCCTGTGCACGTGAAAGAAGGGGAGGACGAGGGGGATGAACACGTCCGTTGGTGCCCATCATGTTTCCGCTGGGTCGCATATCCATACGTGCTTCGTGGGGGTCATAAGCGGCGCCAGGTCCAACCATACCAAACGGCATGGCACCATTAGTGAACATGGGTAAAAAGGGTAATGGACCTCCTGGGGCGCCCATGGCGAACAGTTGCGACGGAACAAAGGCGTCATCGCCATGACTGTATTTACAAAGAGCGCCCCTAGCGCAGTAACCATTGTCTTTATCTCGTTGAGCGAAACGGGGTGGGGTAAAAAAGAGAGAAAGGACACGCACTGTGATAGTCCCGACATATGCCCCTCCGTTGATCTGGTGGCTGATACGTCTGGATCCGCTGACCGTTGACGGCCAGACCCGTTCCATTCACCGGACCCTGCCGGTCGTTTCTTGGTCCCCACTGGCCGGTTGTTCGAGCATCGCGCCCGCTCGAGTAGCGTGAGAACTGACCATCGACAATTAATCGAGGACCTTTGGCAGGGTGATGTGCATCGCGGTCGTCGTCCACATGAGTGCGTTTTTGGCCGCGTTCGGGGGAAGGCGTGTTATTGGGGAGTAGACCGTCGAGAGGTATTGGGATACCGGCGTCGGTTGGATGGGGATTGGACAAGGAGGACTGTGATGGAGATGGGGAGGTTGTATACGGAAGATACGATTTTGTTCTTAAGACGGTGAATAAGGTATCTATAAATGAAGGGCCCTCTAAGGTGAAAGAAGGTGAGCGGTGGAAGAGAGAAGGTGGGATAGGCGTATACCTTTCTCGAGAAACTCTTCGAGCTGAGCTGTGAGCTCTTTGCGCATTTCCGGCTCAGGCAGGTTGTGCTTGAGGAGGGCGAGGACATATTCAGCGAGGGCAGCTGGCTCGGCGTCGCATCTGTGGAATGGTCAGCAAGTGAGAAGGATGGAAGGAGGAGAAGAGACCGACATGGGACCCAACGTTCGAACGAGCCATGGCTTGAGGTGTTGTACACTGGACGAGTCGTAGAGCATCGTTAACAATCCCAGCTCGAACGGCGTTCCAAAGAGACCACTCATACCAACGATGACTAAGCTACTACTACCCTAGTACTACTAGATACCTACGACCAAGTTCCACTCGCTCGCAATCTCGCCCGTCTGGATCCCTACGAGCTCTTTCCACAACGGCCTCGACAGCGGGCCCATGCCATCCTTGCCAGTAGGAATAACCACGTCGCTACCCATGTACCCAATCTTTTCCACTGGTGTCACCACAGCTGCCGTTCCCGTCCCGAACAGCTCAGCGAGGCGCCCTGTCTTGGACGCGGTGATAATCTCTGCCATGTTCACGGGTCGCTCAGAGACTTTGAGTTGCGTGGGGAGTCCCGCAAGATGCTTGCGCCCAGAAACGTGGTTTCGTGCGAGAGCGAGCACCGAATCACGAGTCACACCAGGAAGGATCATGCCGTCGAGAGGAGGCGTGACAAGCTCAGTCACTGCAAAGCACGTTGATCATGCAACACTCGTTCGGGGGTCACATGTCCACTCACCACCGTCTTCCCCTTTGAACACGACGAACAGGTTCATGGTACCAACCTCGGTTAACCAATGTTCAGGTCCATGGAGCCAGAGATTCTGGACATAGCCTGCTTTCGCAGCTGCTTTCTGGGCTACGACGCCAGGGGCATAGTTGGCTGCCAACTTGAACGCACCAGTGCCTGTCAATCAGAAATGGTCAATGACAGAATGTCAACCGAGCTGGCAACTACTGACCTCCCGGCGCGGCACGTATGTACTCCTTGTCCGTAGTGCCGTACAAGGCCACGGGTTTAAAACCTTGGGGGTAATATGGGCCCGCAGGACTGCAGATCACGAAAAGGAGGGCTTCCGTCGGTGGTTGAACCCCGAGTGTTCCATTAGTTCCAACTCAACACGACATCCGTCAGTGAACACCAGACTGGATCACCAAGGATGACTGACTCAAAGTAGGACGAATGTATAGACTGTGATCTGGCTCCTTGGGTATCCAATCGCGCTCTAAATAAACGAGTTGCCTGATGCATTCAATGAGGGCGTCGCCATTGAATGTCTAGCAGAATCACATCAACCAAAGGATCGATGTCCGGGAACCGACTGACTGGTAGTGCCAAACGTCTTGCGCTGGTGTTCATCCGCTTCATGTTCATGTCAGGCCGGAACATGGTCACAGTGCCGTTTGCATGTCGGTAAGCTTTCATTCCCTCGAAAAGTGACTGGGCGTAATGGAGAGCGGTTGCAGCGGGACTGAGGTTGATGGTAGAAACTAGAGTATGTCAGCGTCATATATAGGTGACGGAGGGTGATGTAGCTGACAGGGCTCGATGGACGGTGCACCCCATCCGGTCTGCTCGGTCCACGGAATCTTGAGTATATGATCCGACTGGGCAAAAAGTGAGCAGGAAGCAAAGCGATGATGCAAGGGCGTACAAAGGTTCGACCGAAAAGTAGTTTCGAGGAAGGAAGCAACTGGCGTGGACTCGTTGTGCGGGTCACGGTAAGCTGCGAGGGCTGTCACGGAGGCGTGCAATGTGAGCCAATCGAATGGTCACCCGAGAAAAGCATACCTCGATGTCGGGCAGGGGCGTCGATGAGGTCGTCGACAAGGACCGCCACGCGTGTGCTCGCCGCGCAAACGCTGAACGGAGCTGGAGGAGCGACATGAGAGCGATGCGTGTAGCACTCGAAATTTACGCTGTTTTCGGTTTTATGCGGCCTGGGACAAG
>JBBPKD010000422.1:0-20675 GCA_038089075.1 Singerocomus inundabilis
GGCTCTCTTCTTCTTCTTCTTCTTCGAGTGGATGCTTCGAATCTCACGTCGAAAACTATCATCCATGATCATCAGTTCATCCACGTCCTGACTGGGCGGCGGCTTGCCAGAAGAAGCGCGCATCCGGAAAAAAACCAACACGAGAGTTTGTCACTCCTGACGGGGTTCCAAGTCCTCGCGGATATGCCGGGCCGGGACTGGATGACCACACTTGGCTGGACGCAGCGATGGTCGTGCTCGTGGTCATGCTCGTGGCAAAGTGGTTCGAAGAAACTCGGTACAGTATGTTGTGATCCTGCACGACGTTTTGTTTTCTGCATGGTTGACATACGTACCTTTGAAGCTACCGAGCCGCTTGCAACGTCAAAGGAGGGATGATCTACGTCCGTCACGTCGACATGGGTCGCACTCGGAGCTTCCCCCCGCCTGTACGGATCAAACACCTTTGCAAGCAATGCAGCGGCGTACCTGTGCACCAGATATGTATAGTGACCACCACCACACACGTAGACCATACATACAACCCTCCAGATGGGCCATGCTGGAAGAACAGAAGTCGGAACCAAGAATCGGATGGACAACGCGTTCAGGTGGCTTCTCGAACGGTTCCGTGACCACCAGCGCGTGTCTGCATCGCGGAAAATGAGCTCGTGCTGGGTGCGTGTCTTTTTGAGTTGGGCCGCCTTCCGCCCACTCGGAATGACATGTATACTTGTATATCTATGATGTCAAGTGTCCGGTTGTCGCCATGGCACTTCACAATGATACTCTAGGCGACGGATCTTCCTGTTATGTGTCATTCATTTCAGAGCCTGGTGGATATATACTGAATAATGCCCAAGTCCAAAGTGAGTCCGGAACTGGTTGACGTTTAGCCCTTGTCTCCGGGGTCTATCCGTTCACCCGTACTCTGGCTGGGAAACCAGACAACGGCGGTTCCACTTCACTGCACGATCCCTCGGATCCATACAGGGGTGCGTCGCCGCATGGTTAAACAACAGGTACGTGATGGATCGTGACGACGGGTCGGAAATGGGGCCACATGTTCGTATTGACGTGACGACGCGTACTGTATAAAAAAGGGTATCGACCCCACGCCGAGACCGTACGGCACTCTTTTCGTCGCATCACCGACGATTCCATTTTGCCCTCGCCTGTGTGGATTCGAATGTTTTATCTCGTCAGTGGTGTGGCGGCATGGTGATGCGTCGGGTTTGTCTAGTGACGACAAGATGGGACACGGTGGTCGATATAGACATGGTGGATTTAGAGGCGAGGGTTCTGAGGAAATCATTCGAGTTGGAAGACGGTGGCATCGTTGTCAAGGGGGTTGAACAATCAGCGCCTTGCCGCTCGGAATATCCGTGAGCGAGATTCTGACATACGGGCTCCAGCTATAGGGAAAGACAGCTTGGGACTCGGAGAACAGGAGTCGTACGTTCAGGCGTAAGAAGTTCTAAAGATGAGCTTGGTAGCTCGGGCGGCGATCGACAGAGGGAAACGTGGCTCATGGATGTCACGATATCACCGACAGTTGAGGAGATGCATCAGGCGGGCTGTAGAACCCTGTGTGGCGGTTGCAATTCATAGCCATTGATATTGTAAGTATAAGTGGATGCAAAGGTAATGCTATACTCCAAAATAGAGGGCAAGCAGTCATAATTTACAGTATACACGTTAGTTAATCGCAAGAGATTGAACTCCACTGCCGGCACAAGTTAGCCACGAGTGGTATCTTCTAACCCGAGGTACTCCTCTCAAAGTTATTTTACACAACCTACTCTCTATACTCCACGTTTATGAAAAGTAATGCAGCGAAGTGGGCTTGGTCGCGCTGAGCACTCGCCGAGTGTACACCGACGGCGGAGCTTCAAACATCGTAGCACTAGAGCAGTCTTACAGTGCTGATTGTTGCTAAACTGACGAACGTTATAAAAAATCAAACGCATAGCTGCCGATATGAGTACCTGACTGATGATCAGTAGAGGTGGCAACACTGAGTCTCGACAAGTGGTCCCCCTGTTTCAGATTCAATTCATCACACCACTGCATGCATCAGGATGCAAACCTGGTTGGTCCCCTGTCGAGCAGTGGTTCTCATGTTTCATAATACACCACATTTCTTCCCGTAACACTCACTTGTTCGCACATTCATTGTCACGGGAATTGTGCTTAGGATTCAGGAAAAAAAGTTTTCAATTGATGTATAATATGCGTTATGTGTCACTTGCGATCGCTCTTTGTGGATTTTTAACTTGGAGGGCAGGAGAATGTGACAACTTGTGACACTTCATATATTTGTGACCGCCAACTTACTAGGTAGGCATAGACGAGTACTTGGTAGGGAGACAAACCTGACGGTGGGGATCCAAACGTGAGCACGTGTGAGGGTGTGAGTGACTGGGAGCTTTGGTTACCATCAACGTATCACCGTAGTTGTCAATGGGAAAGATATGGCACCCTGTGTGCCAGTGATGGGCGGGGTGGGTTTTTCTTTTTCCTTTCCCCCCTTCTCGTCCATCAGATCCAGGTCGATGATGGGATCGAATTGAAAAGAAGCCCGGTGCCGTGCTGTACATCACAGTTCCAATCTCGCGTGCGATTGGCACTGGATGGGTTGTCAGTGTTGTGTACTTGCGTGTACTCGCACCTGCATCCGACACTCGGGTCTTCCCGCTTCAGAGGCGCTTCAAGTGCACATTGTCACGTGATGATGAACAAGCGGTTGTGCGTCCTACAAGGTTTCTGCTTGATCTGCGACCGTTCCGACGGGAGACCGCCTAGTGTGGCATATGGAGTGCACCAATTCAGCGGTTAATTCGTCTAGATAGCCCCGAACGCACTGCCCGTCGAATCCCCGAGCTCTCCGTCTGGGATGGGAGCACTCATCGAGACGAGATCCTGTTGCCATGACATTCCATGCGGCGTGTCCACAATAGGGCCACACATCTTCGGAGAATTCCACCATGAATGCCCTGTACATGCGGCATAGGCCTGGTCGCCGCAAGTATCAGTAGCGGGCGATGCGAAATTGTACAGCCAAGTGGGATCCTATGTAGAGACACAAAGGAGGTCCACGTTTGTCCGTAAAAGGCAACTATGGACGAAAAACGGAGACGGGAAAACTGGCCCTTTTCTTCCAAACATGGAAATGACTACAAGGGATCTTGTCCCTGGAAAAACAATAGGCAAGTTCAAAGGTGCGCGTACATTAGAGCGGGCTCCCAACTTGTTGTTCTCTCCCTCGACGGTTTCCATACCTCTCCTTCCCACCACGCGCACGGTCCCAAGGATCAAGTCATGCCAGAGAACCAACAGCAGCAGGCACCTGCTGCATCGTCGCAGTCAAAGTCCAAGCACTCGCATGCCACATCCCAGGCTCAGCCTGCACCGCGCAAAGTACGCTTCAACGTCGGTGCGTAGTTGCCCATCCGTATCCAGATTTTCTTTTGGGCCCCCTTTTCTTTTCCTGGTTTACGCTACGAAATTCGAGAATTCTGACGTTCCCAATTTCATCAGGCACGCAGTATCAGGTCCTCGATGTCGTCGGTGAGGGTGCCTATGGCATCGTCTGTTCCGCGGTGCACCGTCCTAGTGGACGTAAAGTCGCCATCAAGAAGATCGCACCCTTTGATCACTCCATGTTCTGCCTCCGGACGCTGCGCGAACTCAAGTTACTCAAGTTCCTGAGCGAGGCCGGCGTGAGCGAAAACGTGCGTCTATGGAAGTCCGCGGTGGGTCAGGGTGCAGCTGACGCGTGCGTCCGTCTTTGTAGATCATCTCGATTCTCGATATCATCAAGCCACCATCACTCGAAGCGTTCAAGGAGGTTTACCGTACGCCTTACCTCTGCGTGTCTCATCCCTCGCAGACCGTGAACTGACGTTTGTCCGTGTGGACATTTGAACAGTGATCCAAGAGCTGATGGAAACAGACATGCATCGTGTCATTCGGACGCAAGATCTCTCCGACGACCATGCACAATACTTTATCTACCAGACCTTGCGTGCGCTCAAAGCCCTCCACTCGGCCGACGTTATCCACCGCGATCTCAAACCGTCAAATCTGCTTTTGAACGCCAACTGCGATCTCAAAGTCTGCGACTTTGGTCTCGCGCGCTCTGTGAAGACGGCCGAGCCCTCCGGGACCGAAACAGGTTTCATGACGGAATACGTTGCAACGCGGTGGTACCGTGCACCAGAGATCATGCTCACGTTCAAGCAATATACCAAGGCCATCGACGTGTGGTCCGTGGGATGCATTTTAGCCGAAATGTTGTCCGGAAAGCCGCTCTTCCCTGGGCGGGACTATCACCACCAGTTGACCCTCATTTTGGACGTGCTCGGGACACCCACGCTGGACGAATTTTATGCCATCACGACGCGTCGATCACGTGATTATATACGTGCGCTGCCGTTCCGGAAACGTCGGCCATTTTCACAGTTATTCCCGAATGCGAACCCTTTGGCGGCCGACTTTTTGACAAAGACTTTGGTATATTTTGGTTCTTCAGATCATCATGGACAGGGATGTGCTCATGTTTGTGTAGACTTTTGACCCTAAGAAACGGATAACCGTCGAAGAGGCACTGGCACACCCATACCTCGAGGCATACGTACGTTGCAGGTCTCGCTTCCGTTGGTACATCATCATAACCATCAATCAGCACGATCCAGATGATGAACCTGTCGCCCCACCTCTTGACCCCGAATTCTTTGAGTTTGATCGTGCGTACCTCTTCTTCTATGGCATTTCGGTTTATTCAACTTTTTTTTTACGCACATTAGTACACAAGGACGATATCAGTCGCGAGCAACTCAAGGAACTGTTGTACGACGAGATCATGTCCTTCTGCCCCGCACCCATCACCTAGATGACTTTCTTTATTTGTGACGCCGTCGTTGCGCACGAACTGTGGTTTGCAAGTATGATCTCGGGCACGTACACACAAAACTAACTATCGAGGGTGTATTTACATCCTCGTGTTCATGGTTAATCAAGTTCTCCCACCCGACCGGGGGCGGCGAGGGAGGACTGGACTCTTGCTGTGTGCGAAAGAGTTGTCCTTATTGCTTTGGACGTGTTTCATTTTGTTGACGTCCTTGTTCGATGCTCCAAGTCTCTCCCCCTATCTTTCTTCTGTGACACTCTTATTATGGGAATAACCTCTCCTTTTTCTTCTGTCTGACTGGCTTTTGCTTCCTTTTGTTGTAATTTGTTTTGAATCTGTGTGCTATGTAAAAAAGAAAAAGGTCCATACGTGCGCGTTGACCTCTTAGAATCTCGAAACATTCGACATATACCAAGTGATTTGTAAATCAGGGTTCTATAAAAAAGGCTGCTCCTAAACATTGAATACGAGGCTAAATTAAAGAGAAAGGAGACTGGCAAAAACAGCCACACCGGTGCATTGGTCTTGGTTTTCTCGTGTTGCACTGAGGGTGCCCTCCATTTACAATTTTCCTTGGAAAGCCGACAGCCTCAACCTGGTTCTCTTTGTGGGGGCGTCAGGCTGAAGACCACCAAGGAAAAAAGGGGGCGTATGCGTGTCACGTAGTGGAGTGTCCGTTCTACACGGTAAAGGCCCATAGCGTGTCACCCCAAAGTTGTATAGACAGATCTCCTCCATGTAGCGAGAACAAGCCAGGGGAACTGCACAAGTTAATTTTGGGAAACACGAATGCTCACAGCTGCTTGCACCCCACCTCGGCTCTTCCAAGTCCTATTCAACCTGTGGAATTTTTTATTATCAGGTGGACTGGCACGGAAAGAACCACGCTGCTCCAGAGAATTTGCAAGACGATGACCGAGTCCCCAGTCGTTCGTGGCAGATCTGGTAGAAAAAGTTTCCGGAATATCGTGCCATATCACTCCATGCTTCCCAGATCAATTCTGATAGTGAGAAAACTGACTCACATGTCAAGCTCCCAAATATTGAGCCTGAGGGGAATGAGTTACATATACTAGCTGTGAAAACCGGCAGTGAGACATACGCGCTGAACACACCAGGACGCAACGAGGATACCAGAAACAGGGTGAAGTACTTGTGAGATGAATTCGAAGATACCCTTGAGCACGGACCAGTGACAGGTTTAGATGAGGTAGGAAGGAAGTGTCTCAAGGATGATTGGAGGCGACAGGACAGTGGATATGGAGACAGGACAGACGGCACACGAGGTGGTATGGGCCGCACAACAGGCAGCACAAGCCGCGACTATGAATGAGTCGAAACAAGTCTGCTAGCTGAAAGTGAGAATGAAACCCAGCGACTACTGTGGAGCATTAAGACGGACATAACTGAGGCATCCACACCACCTTGCAAGTGGTCCAGCAGCCAATGATAGAGTCCACGAACCCATTGCACAGACACGATAAGATCAGACCGCATTCTAGAAATGTCAGCTGAACGAGTGCAAGAAAACACAGAGTGGCAATAGAAAGGACCGTCTTGCCAGCAAGCAGGCAACTCGAAAGATGAATTGATTGACACAAAGAGCGCCCTGGAGACCCGTAAGACCCCCTGGTAGACGCAGAAAGTGAACCCGACAATTCAGCCCGGATTGACCCTGTCGATGTACCTCTATCTTGATTCGTTCTGCATATCTTTCGCTGTATTGTACATCGTGCCAGTGGTTCGTCCCTGTCCCAGTGGCATCCTGCGCTCCGAACTTCATCGTACTATACAGTCAGTTTTTCACTACCTAATCCGGATACAGTCCATATTTCGATGCTCACCGTTGAAAAGGAATACATGCTAGTGCTGTTCAGTGGAGTAGCGCTAAGCGATCGAGGTAATAGTATGGTGTGTAATTTGGAGTAACATATGATATGTTTGTTGAACTGGCACTATTTAGCTGCCATTCACTAGCTACAATTATATAGGACTACATTGTAGCATGGCCGCTTTAGCAAAGATTAGATAAGGTCCTACTATACAGTAGATTAGATAATCTTATCTCACACCATCCTGTATATGAGCTTCTAAGCTCCACATTAATATACAGAGACAAATAGAGTGATTCACTACGTCTCCACCGCCTGGTAAAGCCTGAGAGGTTCCTCCTCTGCTGGCGCCCTAGTGGCTGCCCACCTTGGTTCAACAATGTTCGTCAGGACTCAGTCATGCTGCAGTGGCTCGTCAGTTTCATAAAATTCATCTGACTTTTCAGTTTCCCCCACATATACCAACTGTATAGCATTTTTTAATACTGCGAGCTTGAATGGCTCGTTTGAAGCAGGAATGAGCGAGATCGTTACATGCTGGTCGTCACGCTGAGTCGTCAAGCCGTCGCAAAGAGTTTAGGCTCTCACTTCAAATCTAATTTATTGGCGATGGTCCCGAGTTCGTTGTCGTTGATGAAGCTAGTATGCTTATGCTCGACATGATGGATGTGCACCAAGAATGAATTCGTTGATCACCAACAGTGGTGTTGTTGGTCACCAAGATCTATGAGTCAGACGTACCCAAATCTTTGATAGTATCTACTCGGAATCGGGCTTCTGTAGTATGTACAAGGAAATGAATGTATGCGGTCTTCGATATGACGAACCTCATCAGAGAGGCTCTCTATCTGGTCAGATAGCTGTGAAAGTGTCCGACGAGCGCTGGACTGGCCAATGTTCCCACAGCTGTTCCGCATGATACCACTGGTCAGTGGGGAGCCGAAGTTTGATTTTGAGCAGAGATTGGGCACCATCATCATTCTTCTTGGATATGAGGTTGTTCTCGTTATTGGTCACCATACTAGCATACAACAAATACAGGTAATGGAGAAGTGAGGTCAATTATCGGCGTTCACTGTGTACTCGAGACTACACAACCGGTATGAGCCCATTTCTCTTTTTGGTTACAGATCTATGGAATTTACAAGGTTGCCATAAGTTTTGGCTGTAACTTACTAAGGTCCTGTTCGGTATGGTGCCAAGTTTCGGCTGGGGTAGCTTACCGACTCAGCTAGTTCGGCTAAGGGCTGTGCCTTTGGACTCCGCAACTCGCGTGATGCCAGATCCAGGTATATCAGAACCCTCGTGATGGAAATGATAGGCCTTTCCTTGCCCAATCTTGACCATCTGATACTCGTCCTATGATCAGAACAGTGATAGCGACCCATACAGCACATGATACTGCTCCTCAACATCATAAGGCATCGTCCGAGTTGCGGAGTCCACTTCTCTTCGCCGAGCTAGCTAGCCGAGTTGGTCAGCTACCCCAGCCGAAACTTACTCAACAGGACCTAACTTTGACTAACTGCTTTCCGCATTTCACGTTCGCACCACAAGGACAGCATCACAGGTCCATACCCTACTAGCATCTCCCTCCCATTTCTTCTTTTTCAACAAGTTGAAATGAGGGTCGCTCTTGCACTCGCACTCCTTGGAATAGGAAGGTCAATGAGTGTCTGGGCAAGTAGCTCAGGGTTATGGCGCCATACAGGGTGCCTTTGTACCTATGGTCAACCTTGCTGGCCCTCCGCCTTCACATTCTCCGAACTCCAGTCACAGGTCTCTCAGCCACTCGTTTATCCACTTCCCAGTGCGTCAGCATGCTACCCTCCCTCCAACCCATCGGGGAACTGCACTGTGGTGCAAGAGAGTTGGTATCATGCCAACTGGCGTGCGTCCGTGCCCGGGTCCATGGAAGCACCAAATTTCGAGGCGCTCATGTCTCCGAATGGAACCATCAAAGGATGTTTTCTCAACACGATGATCACTGGCAAGTGTGAACAAGGGAAGGTACCAGTCATTGGTGTGGACGCGCGCTCCGTGGAGGACATACAAGCTGCAGTTACTTTTGCGGTACAACAGAACTTGAAGCTGGTCATTAAGAACACTGGGTGCGTCATCTCGCTTGACATGGCTATGCCCGTATGCGCATGATCTGATGCATGACGGATGAGTAGCCATGATTTCCTTGGACGTAGTGCAGCACAGGGTTCCTTTGTGGTGTGGACCCATAATATGAAAAATATTACGTACAATTCTTCGTTCATTCCGCAGGGAGCAATGGCGAACGAGACATACGAGGGTAAGTTCATTCAAAATCTGCGTAGCGTCTTACTTCTCTGAGAGCCTGTTCTCCGTAGCTGTGACTCTTAGCGCTGGTGTACAATGGGCGGAGGCGTATGCTGCCGTCAATAATTACGGACGCTTGATGGTGGGCGGTATTACTCCCGGCGGTTCCGTCGGTTCAGCCGGTGGATGGTTGGCAGGTGGAGGTCACTCTGCACTGTCACCGAACTACGGACTTGGTGAGGTTCCTGCCGATTATCTTGTTCACAGAATTAATCAAAAAATTGAAGGTGTCGACAATGCCATAGAAATATCTGTCGTTCTCTCCACGAGTGAGTTCTTGACTACGAACAAGTATCAAAACGCGGATCTCTTCTGGGCACTGCGTGGAGGTGGCGGGTCCACGTACGGAGTTGTCACCTCCGTCACTTACCGTACTTATCCCTCTGTCCCATGCCAGTTCTACACGTATCAAGCAAATATCACGAATTCCTCGGTGTTGCCGGAGTTAGTTGGGGAACTCTTGCGCTACCAAACCCAATTTACGGACGACGGTTGGGGTGGGTACGGGGAAATATCGGACCAACAGATACTCACATATTTCGGTCCCAATATGACAAACGAGACTGCGACCGCGACTACACAAGCCTGGCGTAACTTCACAACTTCTCTAGTGCCATTTGGTGTCGTCTCTGCAGAACAGATACAGTATTACCCATCGTGGTATGAGCTATACTCGTCCATATACAGTGACGACGTGGGCTTGGCTGGCAGAAACGTCATGCTTGCGTCTCGACTTCTCTCGCGGGAGACTGTCGCCAACAACTATACCCAAGTTGCTGAGATTCTTCTGAATTGTCATGCCAATTTCTTGTACGTTCTGCGTTTTCTGTTGAGACCTGCTGACTGTATTGGGTCATGAACATTCACGCAGTGCGATCGCGGGTGGGGAGGTCAGTCAGTTCGACGTGGACTCTGCTGGGCTGAATCCCGCTTGGCGGAAGGCGGTCGTACAGACCGTATGCGACATTTCCTGGGAGGATGACATATCCTCTACAGAAATGCAAGAGTTGATTGCCCAGTTTCGAGGATGGGTCAAGGCCTTTTATGATGTCGCACCCAACGACGGTGCTTGAACGAGGTTTGTCCAGTGCGTCTATTAACTTGTATGTACTTACCTTACTCCATAGGCGTCCTTGTTCGAGCTCAACTGGCAGGAGTCGTTCTTTGGCTCGCATTATCCGACTCTCAAGGCGATCAAGGACAAGTATGATCCACACAGGCTTTTTGTCGTTGCAGAGGGTGTCGGGTCGGAGGATTGGAACGAGGATTTGACGTGCCGTAATTGATTGTCTCTACACAGTTCATTATATCAATGAGAGTGGCTGTTGTATGTGTCTAGACTTTTGTCGGATGTTACCTACCGGGGTATACAGATGTGCTGTTGTCGACCAGAATGGTCAGTGATCCATGTTGCCTCTCATCTCCACTTGGTATACACAGCTCGGAGCATTTGAGGCCTTGAGTCAGGCTACCGTCCTTGGCTGAGAAGCACTGGAACTCTGTCCACTGGAACACCCAGATCAATCAGAATCGTTAAACAACACGGACCTCAGCCGATCTCTTCAATCTGTGAGCAGCACAGGACAATGGATCATTTTGATGAAGCCATTTCTATGGACAGAGATGTGCTGGAGCTTTGCCCACTAGGACACACAAATCGATGAACATGATTGAGCAACATCGCAGCTAGCGCTCATCTCCGCACTCGGCCACCATAGGCAGCTCGGGGTATTGGAAGACTGAGTCACTGATGAGGTCATTGCACTCGACTGAGTTAGGTCTCCACTAGGACACCTGGATCAAATCACGTCCTTGAACACCTTCGCAAATTGTCTCTTTATTCACCATAAGTAACTTGGAACATGGGAATTGCCCTCGACTGAGATGCAATGGCGCTTTGTCCGGAACCGGGCCACTGAGTCACCAAGATCAGCCTGTATCCTTGGTCAACATCTCGACTCATCTTTCCGCTCAGTATTAGGAGCTAGGAGTATTGGAAAACCTCGGTGAGGGTCATTTTCTTCGATCTAGATGCACTGCCAGCTTTCGTCTATTGGGGAACTTGTGTCGGTCAACATCTTTGAACAACCTCGCAAACCATCTTTCCGCTCGGTATGGGAAACTCGGGACATTGGAAGACCTCAACGAAATCATTATCCTTGACCGAGAATCTGAGATACAGTGGCACCTCGGCAACCTCGCGAGTCACCTGTCAACTGGGTATGATCAGCTCGACGCGGTGGAGGATCTCAGTGAGGCGATTATCCTTGGGGAACATACAACCCGATCAGCGCATCTTATATATGGACATCGGTACCTAGCTAGTCGTTTACCTACGCTGAACTTTGCTTACTTGCTTTAACCAAGTTGCACGGCGAGGTAATCCTTCAGGACCTTCAAACTTGCGTCATTGCGTTTGCGATCGGGGGTGCAACAGGCCCCTCCTGACGCGATTCCTCCGTAGGTGTCAGTATGGCACATTCACAAGCATATACTGTATCCCAGAAATGTAGCAATACACGACACAGATTTGAGGTCGTAAGGACAACTGGTAGGGACGTCGTGCTGAGTTGGACGCAATTCTTGAGGGGGGGGGGCGAGACACCCACGAGCACCACGTCTCCTGCTCTAGAGTGTAGAGGGCGGATCTGTATCTAGATCAGGCGTCTACATCCCTACAAGCCCCCATCGGAGAACTTGGAAGCTCCCCATTCGAGGACTGTTGGAGAGGAAGGTACACACCACTGGACTATACATTAAACCCATCCGTGAGCTGAATCCAGATTCATAATCGACTTTGTTGTTTCCCGGACCAATTGCCGCCACCACTAGTACTAGGTGTAGAAATAATGGCATACACACCTTTGCAACCGTTTTTCCGAAAGCTCATCGGTGGTTCCTCGTTTCCTGAAGATAGCGTCGACAACCCAGAGCCAGACCTTGCGCCCAGTGTCCGCAAGCGAGTGCAATGCGAGCTATAGGATAGCGGAACTGCGGCCTCACGAGGTGGTCGGATTCGGAATGCAAGTGGTCTGTCTTCCAGTTGCTTACTTCATCCGTAAGGACCCGGAGTCAACTACTAGTATGACCAGTATCATAATACATGCAGATGGCATGTTCTTCAAACAGGCAAACAGACTTGGTCAGAAAACCCCAAATATTTCGCCTCAACGTGATATCTAACTTTGACAACGCGTTTGTAGTCATGGGAATCTCATCATGAGTTGTGGTAGCAACTATCTGCCATTTTGCCTACCGACAATGAACGAAGCCAGTCGGCCCAGAGTTCGTCATGACTAATACAGTCCTTTCTGACCCAGCGATTTCGATTGAAATGCGGTGGGAAGGGTCCCATTTCGGATCAGACGAAGAAATACCTTCAATTTCGCCGGAAAGAGATTACAAGGCAATGCGGTTGCGAGGAATAAATAAAAGTAAATACCCGGGTCTAACCACCAGACAAAGGGAGGGGCAAGCGAAGAATGCAGACTTGGAACAGTTCTCACTGACGCAACGCGATCTGAGGGTGTAAAGCAGCAATGTCTTGTGATGGTTTAACTTCGACGCCACGCTCCCGTGCTTCTGCCTGCAGCGTGATACATTGTGCAATCAAAGGGGCAAGATCTTCCTTGTCTTGTAAGGGTTTGAGAATGTCGAAGGAGTATTGACTGAGAAGGGGCAGGAATATCTCGTGCACCATTAGAATGTGACGCTTCAATGCGTCCTTTCGTGACAGCCTGAACGGATCCAACGTGAAATAAAATAAAATAAACAACTGGATCTCAAGGATAAAACCCAAACAAAGACTTACGGTTTACACGGTCGTTTAAGTATCAAACAAAAACGGCACAGGATCAATCCCTCATCGCAGAGTCGCTTCTTCTTCTTCGTCCGTGGTATCCGTGTGGAATCGAGAACCCGGCTCTCGCACGGCTCGTCCTTCACAGTGCTCCGCTGTGTCACAGGTCGAAGGAATGAGGTGGTTGAAATATGATCGATAGGCATCAGAACGTACCACATTCCTGCATCCCTGCTTTTCCTCACTATTCTCGTCAATGTCTTCAGACCGCTTCCGCTTTGTAACCGTTAGATTCGTAAAGCCCATCGACGATGGTGCCACAAAACTGGGCGGTGGGGGGAGAAAAGATTCGCTTAGCGGTGAAGGTGATGAGACAGAAGTGGAGGCAGCTGGGGTCGATTCCAGACAAGCAGTTCCCAAACCCGTCTGTACGTGTTGGGAGAGTGATGGGTCGTTGAAGGTGTAGAGTTGACTGTCAGCCAGTCCCGCATTCGGTTCGGGGGTGTATATCGGCACTGAGGACGGGCTAGCAGGTTGCATCGCGCTCGGTCCAGCGGTTTGTGTCTGTACCAAGGGTGATCCGGCAAGTTGCTCTGCGTCCGGTCCAGTGGTGCAGGCTCCCGGCTGGGATCTGTCAACAGACTTGCGTTCATTCAGCTTCTGTGAATTCTCTTCTGGGGTGGCAGGACTCGCGCGTGACGTTTCACCAATCGTAACACTCTGTACCAGGTAAATTTTTTCCTTTCCGAGCGAGCGCACAAAGTCGTCCCATGTTAGTATCGTTGGCACTGACTGGCTGCGATGCGAAAGATGGTCGACCTGGGCTTTGTCTGGCGCTGCCTTGGATTGCGCCGCAAGCGGAGGGTGGGAGCTGGTCTGTGCTGACCACTGATGGTGGATAGTGCAGTCTGCTGGCCGGGGAGGGACGCCATAGGGCACATTTCTGGGACTCGTCATATGGGGTGTATACCTCGTTGCGCGGAAATTAACATTGTTCGTCCATTGAGCCGGAATTCCATGTGGTGGTACAAACCCCGCCGAGGGGTAAATGTGGCTAAGATTGGGAGGGACCGGGGCATAATAAATACCATCCTGGCCGTACACCCCCAGGCTAAAGGGAGCGAAGGAAGGGTAGGTGGTGGGAGTGGAGACAACAGGTGAGTACGACGGTCCCAGCATTGGATACGGGCTAGCATGGGCCATTCCTGGAGTCATGCCTAATAGAGTAGTGGGAGCAGTCATGTCATCCTGGGACGCGTTTAAACGCGTAGATGTCGAAGCTTCCGGAAGACATGCAGACTGCATGACTAAAATGTGTGGTGGTGGTTCTGAGGAGAGGGAAAACGCGACCGAACGAGACTTATAACCAGCAGGCGGAATCTGGAAAACCCGGTTAAGCTATCATTGTTGCAAATGCTGTTCAATAGTGGCGTCCATACGCCAAAGCGTCCTCAGCCATGACTTCCGATTGTCATTGTTTGATTTAGTGGAATCACAGCAATCCCACCCCGCGTTCGTCACTGGTATGGTAATGCTGGTTTAATGGGAGATAGAAATTCAAAATCAACTGAGAGCACGTATATTCGACTTTGTGAACCTACAATTGGAATTGATCGACAACAAACCAGTCCTGCTGCTTTGACCGGCACGCAAAGCGCATTCTTACTACGGCAAATCAAACTTTCGGTGTTCTCGGAGGATTTAAATTCACGTCGTGATCCGGAGATCTGCCCATTTCGGCCTTGAAAGCGACATCTTTCCCCTGCAAACCAGGACAAATAAAATAGTCGACGGAAGCGTCGCCGAACTTGTGCGGACCGAATTGTCCATTGTTATGGCCTGCCGAATGGTCCTGCTAGAGATGAGTTGACATCCGGCAGAAAAAGAACAGCAGGGACGGACAGAGGAATTTAAAAGGACTAAACTGGCTCGAAACTAGGCAGTATTGGAATTGATAAAGGACATGAAAACGTGATTTGTGTACGGTCGAATGCCGTTTTCCATGTTAGCGAGAGCATCAGCCCTTGATCTCAGACAGCACATGATCATGGTCACTAGCCTAGATCACCAGGTCAGTCGACTACATTTCATCGTAGAATGACGTACCTAGAACCTCGTACCGATCAGAGGCCCACGAGAGGGATGTAGAAGATGTGCGAGATTGACTGGTCACTGGTCACCTCTGAATGCGACGAACAACAGACGCGGCAGCCCCTCTCAGACAACCTATTGGGCAACTACCGTAGGCAGCATGGTGCACTCTCTGCCAATAATACACCAGGATCGTTCTGTTGGGCATCCTATTCAATCCTCGGAGACAACCCTAGATGCATAAACGAACCAGAAAAGATATGTGTACTCATAATAGAAGTTACCATCTGGAATACTGTGCGAGTCATTACATAACCTCTATCGCCTTGGTCAATAGCTGGCTCACCACAGTCATCCATAGTGCGCTTGTTAGAATCAGAGAATAGGAGGACCGATTTCGAACGAAATACTGTGTATTGTGTGGTCTGAGCTTTGTCAAACACGTGGTAAAGAGACTGCGCCTGCTACACATTTATACACTAGCTTATGTCAGCAACAAGGGCTTATCCTTGAATTCCGACTTCACTGTTCACCCTCGGGCAATCAAAATCGAACAGGAAAAAAAAAAAAGGAAGGTATAAGATAATATGTCTGGACAAAAGGTCACTCGGTGTGTTATTTACTTGCACAGACGAATGTGATAAGAAAGTTTATAACAGCAACCACCGTGGGTCCAGAGAAGTCCTCCGCGATGAATCTCTTTCAATAGGCCGCCGTGATCACGACATATTCGCTTTCTTTGATGCTGGTGGCATGTCGCATCCCGACACCCCCGCGGAGGTGAGGTTTGCGCGTGGTGCGGCAACTAAGTGATGGTCAGCCTATACTCCAACTGGTTCATCTGATGATCTCGAAGTTACCGTGCACGCAGTTAAAAAAACCTCCGTGTGATTACTTCTAGCGTCATCACATGTAGGCTGAGATGGAAATTACCCAGGACTATTTCAGAAGTGGAATAGATTCCGTCCCAATTGGTTAGGTGGCTTAAGGCTGCCCAACGATAATGGAAACTTAGAAGGCCACCAAATAATAATATGGCATTCGAGCTACGCTCAAGAAGATTTCCTCTATCGTCACTCGTCGACCCCTCGAGATCCGTTAGCACTTCTAGTCTCATGGAAGGTGGAAACCGCGTCTCCACCCACATCAGAATGAACGGGGACCTGGGTGTGTAAATTATCCGTTTATATGGCAGAACAACCACATCATTTAGAGCCCAACCATCATGTGTAAACAAATTTTAGCCATAAAAGTGCAAGCTCTACTGTATAGTTACATCACCCAATGAAACCAGCCCTCAACATTCGACCTGCTCTCCTATGTTTCACCATGGCCCGATCCCTCCATCTCACGAAGCGTTCCAGTCACCATTCCTGGGTACCTCAGAGCTGCGTGACCCACAATTCCTGAGTTCAGGGCCTTATCGAGGATCCACGTGAAAGCGAAGCTGCCTACCGAGCGCACAAGATGGCCGTCCAGATGTTTGCTAACCATGTCACCCAAGACCAGCGCAAACTTTTCGAACGTGTTCTCAGCCCAGTTCGACAATACCGTCGTCATGTATGGTTTCGTCGACGTGATAACACTGTCAACTGACCTCCGTTGAGTAGTGGGTGGATCCCAAATCTATCATCGAGAGCTTTGACCATTTTCTGTACCTTCTAGACCACATCGTTGAAGCACTACCTCGGTTTTACAAGGTCAATAGGGCAAGACCATCGGCGAGCCGATCGGTGTGCCGATATACCTCTTTGATTTGTTCTGTAGCACCTGTTGCTGCCGCCTTGTTCAATCAGGAGAGTTTTAATGGGGCCCTCAAGAGTTTGTTGGACAGCTGAGGAAATACCTCACAATCGAATCATCTAATGGTTCGCTAAAGAGCTGGTTCAGTGCCGAGGGTTTGGTTATGTTAGGGTCGGGCCCCAGAAAACTTTCTTTTGATGAAGTTTTCATCACCGAAATCGATCGACCCACACGTTACAGATCGTGGGATTCCTTCTAAAGACCCCTGTCGATCCCGTTTCTTCATCTACAATGCTTGCAAGTGCACCGTCTTGCCCACCATTTCAAATGTGCAGCTTCACGGCACATTCTGGCTCGAGCCAGAATTATCTCTTTTACGATGTGCTTGGCGGCGACAATCCCCCAGCCCAGCCCCTGAGTTTTCCGGCCGGCTCGTCGGCGGGTCGGTTTACCAGGCGTTGCTTAGTCCATAGGACCATCATTGCTAGCACAGCCCTATCGATGGCAAGGTCCTGAGGACGCACATATTTCCCGGCACTTACTATACCATGCTGCCTGATGATGGTACCCCCTTTTACGATACCGACCTCGAGCCGGGTGATCCTCCTGGTGCGTTGATCTGTTCCCAACCCTGGCTCAGCGTCGGCGCCACCCGCGCCGTGTCGGTCATCGAACCAACCGATCCTAACGCACCCATCGACCTCATGGTCCTCATCGCGATCGGCCTGGCGGTGGTGTCTACGTGCCAGCTGACTATTGCAGACGGCGATCCCGTCCAAGCTGGACAGGAATATGGAAAGTTCCACTTTGGTGAATCATCGCACATACTCATCCTGAAGCCGAGAGACGGCTACCAGCTCCTATTCCAAGACGTTTACTTTAGTGAGTTTTTTATATCTGAGTTTTACTTGTTCTTTGTGTGCCCATGTCGCTTGCACTGAAGATGAGATCTTTGATGAGGTTATACAGATCTTGCTCAGGTGCTCCAACTATCAAGCTGTAACTTTTAGAATTGTACTCCCTCGGATGAGTGGTTCGTGCACCGTGTTTGTGAGCATTGCGTTCTCTTCCTTTGTGTAAAAACAGTGTATACGATTGGATAATTTCCGCAACACGTACTGTAACCAAAGTCTGACACTGAAAGAGTCTATGACCCCGTCATTATTCAACGCGTCAGTGACCATGCTGGATATTTTGAACAGCTACACTATTTGTGCACCGAGAAACCACAGGAGTCATCCAAAAATCATTGTACTGAGTCTGAATCTGACTGTCCAACTGATGAATGTCGGTCATGATCGCGTGTGAGGTTCAGCGCTCCCGCCGCCGGCTCGACCGCCTACTCTTCTCAAAGCATGCTTGGCCTGCACGACACCTTCCTTGATCCCGACCTGTTCACACTGCTTCAGGCTCTGCATGTATAAAGAATGCGCTGTGGCCTGGTCTTCGTCCATCTAACCACGTAAAAACATGGCCACAAGCGCCACGGTGCACGCAATCAACTTTTTTTGGTTTATTTAGAGGAGAGCGAGAAAAAGCGCGCACCTCTCGCAACATGCCGAGATTAAACAAGACGACACCCAACACCTGGTCGCAGACCTCTCTGCTCTCATTGCTTCCCGTGCGAAACCACCCTCCCTGAGGCAAGGGCATCTCTTGTACGCGTTCGATCAATCCGTGTGCCTGACGTGCCCAGGCCTCGGCCTGGTGTCTAATCTCAGGTAAAGGTGGCCGTCGCATGATCAGTTCCGAGAGGTTGTTCATGAGTTGTGCAGCTACGGGGCAAATACGTCAGGTCTCAATCTGAGCTAGGGGGAGGCTGTGGGGACTGGTGTGTGGACGTACCCTCGCAACGATCCTCGATCGTCACATTCTCCATGTTCGGCGGGAGGAGCAGCGATATGGCCTGTAAATAAAGCGGCATCGCATACCTTTCCGTGCGTGTGTATAGCCGGTACGCATTGCGCTGGATGATAAGAACTCACTCGACGTTTCCCTTGCGTGCGTACACCGACCCAAGCGCAGCAAGCGGTGCGCCGAGATCGACTCGGCGCATCCAAGACGGTAGCTCGAGCTCTGCAAGCACAACGGATGTCGTTGTGTTGTCAGGGCGGGTCGTGCCAACCGCAGCGTCGCCGTCTCTCGCCTGGACGACGCCCGCGAGCCGCAGCACCTCTTCGACAGCCCACACGAGCCATCGCTCCTCTCGCTCCTCTTCCGCCGCCCCGTCCCCGCTCGCACTGTAGAGCTCGGCAAGCTTGCATGCTACAGCGACCCTACGAAGTCGCTCCTCATTCGTGAGCGTGTACGCCGCCCAGTCGTCGCTGTTGTCGCTGTTGCTGCCACTCTTGTCTCCGGGGGAGTCAGACGACGACGTAGCACCAGAGACGTCACCCTTGTCCCACACGCTCCGCAGCACTTCTTTTGCCCGTCGTTTGGGGGAAACTTCTGCCAGGACGGCGGCGATGCCCGACAACTTAAGGTACGGATCAGAGCCGAGCACTGACAATGGGAGGGCCAGGGCAGTTTGGAACGCACTGTACACGCACGTGTCAGAACCACCAAAACAAAAAGGAGCACACGATAACGACACGCACTGCGCAAGATACCGCTCGCTCAGAGTATAGTCGCCCTGGTTCTTGGCCCGTATCCCAGCACGCAAGTCTTTGCGAACCTCTACCGGCCACAGCGTGAACGAGGTATAAATGTCGTAGCTAGAACAATCGGGCCGTGCACATTGTCGAGTTGAAAAAAAAAAGTTAGCGCAGAGACCAAGCTATCGTTTGAGACAGGTCACGCACAGACCAAGTGCCGCGGCACTTGCACCCAACGCGAGTAGTGCGGTTAAAAACGTAGATACGCGGATGCTGCTTCCGCGATGTAGCCAAGAGCCAGCTGCATTCGGTTCGCTCTGTGACGTCGATTGATATCTTGTTTGACGCCCTGTGTGACGACTTTGGCGGCGGGTAAGGAATTGGGATGGTCCCCGGACAACGTCGAGTAGATAGACGCGTTGTGGGAGTGCTCTGCGTATGGCGATGGACATGATTGCAGGTAACATATGGCCAGTCGATCCAAACACTAACTTCCGGGCCGGTTCTATCCGCTCGAGTACACTTCAACGCTCAAGTCAACTAATATAAGTGTTCATCTCAGTCCACCTCTTCAATATCATCCTCCTCCAACCACCCATTCCCCTCTTCTCCACCGCGCATCTCACCAGACATTCCCACATCCCCATCTGCATCCCTGTCTCCCTCGATTTCCCCGTCCTCGTCCTCGCCTAGTGCATCGCCGCTAGCTATCCCGTGATTCCACGGCAAGCGCGAGAAGAGGTGATGTGTACACGGCGGTTGCAGGTGGTGCCCCTTTTCTCGCATGCTTCCCATCGCTCTAGCACCACCATGACATCGATCCAGAACGCGCAGCCAGCCCCCCAGCTCCGTCGCGACATTGACGCGCGTCCACTTGCCCACCGAGCTCCACGGTGTCCCTTCATCTGCATCACCACCAACGGTCACGCCTCTCCCAAGCCACCTGAGAACACTCCCGACTGCATCTGACGCTTCCAGTTCCTTGGTATGAACACCGAACCATGCAGGCTTGCATACTTTCTGTCCGTTTCGCGGTACGGGCGATGGAAGCGCGTGAAGGGTAGATAACGTTAGAATAGGGAATGCATAGGGAGAGTTTGAGGACTGAGCCAGGAGAAATCATCTTGTTAGCATGCCTGCAGTGTAGAATGGTGAAATAGAAAGAGAGGGAAGGGCTCACCCCGCTCATGCAGTCCACCCAACTCAATCCTTCACAGACACCATCGCACTGCTCAATGTCTACGCAAAACTGGGTATAGTTTTGATGCGTATACAGTCCAAGTAGAGACGAATCGATGGGTGATTCCGCTGCGAGCGTCTGAGCGTCAAACAAAGAGTTATGAACAGTCACTAAATGCTCTTGGAAATGCTTGCCT
>JBBPKD010000423.1:0-20645 GCA_038089075.1 Singerocomus inundabilis
CTCATGGTATATGGTGTTTACTCGAATGATGCCCGTGTGCACTGGCCACCGTCAAAGATATTTGGAGACGAGATAAAGGTGAGGCGACAGTCGTGGACTCTTCTGCAAGCATCGCTCAACAGGTCGTCAGATCATTGGATCATTTGCACAGACGCATTGTTTCCCTCGTGCAGTGGCTTACCTGGACAGTGGAAAAATTAACGTCAAGGGCATGGTAAGGAGCCGTTCGTCGTGCCACGTGCGAAGTCATCAACTGATGGGCTGCAGGTGACCGATGTGTACAGAATCAATGAGTATCAGCAAGCGCTGGATAAGATGAACAGTAGGGAGGCCCTGAAGGTCGCCGTGAAGCCATGAGGTGGTTTGCATGCATTGCGAGTCACCCTAGAGTGCCATGGAGTGTATTTCCAGAACCGCAAATTCCGGCCAAGTGATAGCGTGAATAATAGAAGTTGATAATGCCTCACCATAAGCAAGCAAGAGCGAACGTGTAAGGCTCATGTCTCACTGTAATTTATTTAATTACGACATAAGCGAGCGCCCAACGGTGCAGTTTTTACGTGCATGAAACTCGTTGGGCGTCTTACTAACTTTCCACCGCAACAATGAGTCCAACAGTCATTGACATGAATGACATCGAGCTCCAACCTCCCAGTGGAGAACAATGTGATAGTCAAGACTTCCAGAGAGCCATATCCGAACTTCCAAAAGTCCCAGCACCCATGTGAGTGGGACCGTCTGAACGTGTCAACAATGTCTCTCTCACCCTAAGCTTCGCTGCCACTCGAGCAGATACCGACATGCTGCTCCCTCGGCACCGTGGCCGTGGATGGATTTTGATGTGGACCCCAGCGAAGTCCGTCCTATTCCCCCAGGTGAACTCGTCCTCGATTCAGAATGGTGCAACTATCCCCAAAGTCATTTCGGAAACTGGACGCACGACCAAGTTGAGAGATGTAGTATTCTGAAGTCCACGCATAACGAAACCTGCAAGGTGCACAAGGTGGATGTGTTTACCAACGGTGCCTTTGACAGAAGTGATGAGGGTCGTACCGTCAAAATTGAGGCGCCGAGAGACTACTGGAATCGTTTGCAGGACCCCGTGCGTAATGTCCATGTTTCGTATCTCGGGAGAAGCTGAGAAGAATGTGATAGCTTCCTTCGAACCTTCGAGTGCGAGCGCTCTTTGTCGAGAATATGACAGTGCCGATTCTCCAAATCTTAGGCGCTACGTGAGTGATCGACATCACATACAACGCAGCGTAGCAGTGGTCTCAATTCAGGCAGATATAATGTTGAGCCTTTCTTCTTTGCGTCCTCTGTAAATTGGATTCCGTCGAGGTATGAAGAAGACCCCAAACGTGATGAAGACCGTAAGTAGAAGTGACTTCTCATCCGTAATTGCTCACGTCTCCTAGATATTACTGTCGTCCTTCCATTTATTCGTACTATGAAGAATCAAAAGCAGATTGTTCGGGCAGAACCGATAAAAGCTACAAGCCTTCCTTTAGGTCAATCGGAGGAGCCAGAAGAAGAAGAGGCGCTCCCCTACGACGGTACGTCTTCATCAAGTAATTCCCGCAGTCTTTCAAACTGTGTTATAGACGAAAAACAAATCATTGATACCCAAGCACCACTTCATCTTCCTGGTAAGTGTTGTTCTCCGCACAAGTCACACATATTCTTATCTTATTATTTGAAGGTGATAGAATTCTTCTCCAAGATCTGCTCGCCATCCACATGTACCGCAAACCGACAACCAGTACAATCATTTCTTATCATCCCAGCTCAGAGTTACAAAGAACTTCTGCAAAACGCCTTCAGTCTCTTGTGCAGAGGACGGGCGACAGCGTGTATTGGTCAAAAATATTCGACAAGTCCAAAGATCCAACCTTTCTCTTCCTTGCGATTCTTTGGTATGCCCTGTACGCATGGGACGAAGCATTTGAAGTACTATACAGCTATATCAATACTCTAGTAGGCGCTTCCGCTTCCTGGGCTTTTGTTTCTTTGTTGATCCCTTTTGCAGGAATCCAAGGTCCTTCGAAATAATGACATCAAACTCACGCGAGAGTTGCACAAGTTACAAGCACATCTTTTGTACTATCAACAACTCCTTCGGGACTTTCGAGTATCTGTCGAGTTCGTGAAAGCCACGCCCAACCCGGCAATGAGCGTTCTGGAGAGCGATCTTGGCGCACGTAAAGACTCTGCCGACCTCTTGTGCAGAGAAGCCAACAATCTTATCTCTGAGATTGACAGATTAACTGGACAGAGGCAGATGTTGTCCGACCGACTTGAGAATGTTATTCACTTGGTTCGCACCTGGTAGTCCTTTTGCTTACTCTTTGCACTTCTCACGTCTCTTCTCCAGGCGTTTGCTAGTGTCAATATCGATGATAGTAAAGCTATGCAAAAGCTGGCGGTGACGACGATGATCGACTCCGCTGCTATGAAGCAGGTTTGATTGATTCTTGCCTGTCTCGTCCGTAAATATGCTGAAGCACAACAGATTGCCTATCTCACAATGATGTTCCTCCCGGGGAGTTTTCTAGCAGTAGGTTGTCAAGATGACCAACGTCCATGTCACTTACCCTCAATTAGAACGTATTCAGTATGAACGTCCGCGAAATCAATCCTCCGACGATAGGGAGCCTCGACATCTACGTTGAGGTCACTTTCGGACTCACTATCGTAACCTCGTGGGTAGCGATAGCGCTTCAGAAAGAGAGTGTTTTCCACCCCGAAGACGGTGGCATCATAAAACGAGCCTTGTGGCCTGTGTTGTATGTGTACAATCTGATATCCACTCTCATCAGAAGAGGGTTCCAACCTACCAACCCCCGATCTCGTCCTCAAATTCGACAACCCGTGAGTATGCTATCGATACATTTCGTGATGAGAGGGACTGATAGGAAGAGTACTTATGATCAGGTCTAAATCAGTAAACCTAGCACGCTTCCTGTGGGGTTTTTGATTATGATGCGGGAGCTATTGGACACGCGCGTTGGTGCCTTGGATGGATGTATATATTCGCACGGTAGCATGCTAGTTTTGTTGTTGATCATATCTTTCATGATGTAGCGCCTTCACGAATACTAACATCATTTATTGCTTCCTAAGATTTCCGACAGACTGACGGCTTGATCCAGACTACAGGCTGCAGTCCAGTAGCAATCATTTCTTCAGACCATCGGCCTGTGATCGGCCATTTCGAGTATGTGTCATGCAACTTCACACGTGTACTCCACGAAGAAAGTTCTTTCGAAGGTGTATGTGTCGTTTTGGCTCTGGTTTTCTGATGGAAAAATCCAAGGTACTGTGCTAATCCGATGTCAAGTAATTGCACTGCCCGCTTGACGCCAAACGTGGCAGACCCTTGAAAAGCGTGCAGCTCAGCATTAAGTTTTATCTAGTGATCCGCAATTCCCTCGATGAGGACGACCACCAGCCAGACTAATACACCTTCCACCGGAAAATCAGAATCACATGCACAACAATCCCAATGCAGTGTCTATGGTTTTTCCAAGGTTCCAGCGCCAAAGTAAGTGACCGACCGACAATGTTGTGACCCAGACGTACAGTGCCAACCTTTTCTGCTACTTTTCGAGCAGATATCGCCACGCAGCACCGTCGGCACCATGGCCGTGGATGAACTTTGATGGTGATGCGAGTAAAGTCCATCCCGCTCCATCGGGACCGTCAGACGGGTCCGAGTGGGGAAGATACCCACAGAGTCTTTTCGGAAACTGGACGAGCGACCAGGTGAATAGGAGCCAGATGTTGACCAAGTGCAGCAACCGCGAGTCGTCCACTGTATACAAGGTCAGTATGCTCAACGACGGAAGCTTTGACAAGCAAGTAGAAGCGCGCACTATCCGTAAAGACGACGTCGTGGATCTCAGAGCGTATTGGGACCATCTTGGAATACCAGTAAGTAGCATGTATATAACATACTGAGAAGCTGAGGCAGACTGTAATAGCCACATTCAAATGTCCGACTGCAGGCATTTTTTGTTGAGGACATGACATTACCTGTCCTTCAAATACTAGGAACGAGGTGTGTCGTTGTTTATATAGTGGGGTGCAACTGCAATCTCATCCTAACCAGATACAACGTCGAACCTTTCTTCTTCGCGTCCTCCGCAAATTGGATTCCGTCTAGGTATCAAGAAGACCCCAAGGCGTTGGAGGATCGTGAGTAGATGCAACCCTACACTCTATTATCATGCTCACTCTTCTAGACATCACTGTCGTCCTTCCTTTCATCTGTACTTTAAAAAATCAACGGCCGATCACGAGGACTCAACCAATAAGAGCTCCAGCCATTCGTGGTGGGGTGGATGAACCACTTCCGTATACGGGTATGTTTACGTCTTTCTTTCTACTCTCTCGAATGACCCGTACCAGCCAAAGAGAAACAAATCATCGACACCCAAGCACCGCTTTCTCTCCCAGGCAAGTGTGATTTCTTAGGCTTGAGTCGAAAGGATACCAATCCTGAATATATGCAAAGGAAACAAATTTCTGATCCAGGATTTATTGTCGCTCCATATGGTGCGCAGTACGGGAACGAGTACGATTATATACCATCACCCTAGTATGGGATTACAGGGAACTTCTGCGAAGCGGCTGCAGTATCTCGTACAAAGGACGGGCGATAGCGTCTACTGGTCAAAAATTTTCAAGAGATCCAAGGATCCGACATTTCTCTTTCTTGCGACACTCTGGTACGCGCTTTATGCGTGGGACGAGGCATTTGAAGACCTATTCCGCTATATCAATGCCCTCGTGAGTTAGCACCGCCTCTCGGGCGTCGGATTTCCTTAGCCCCCTTGTCAGGAGTACAACGTGGTCCAGTTCAACAACATCAAGCTCACGCATGAGTTGCATAAGCTACAGGCACATCTCCTGTATTACCAGCAGCTCCTTCGAGAGTTTCTCCGGTCGGTGGAATTCGTAAGAGACACACCCAACCCAGCAATGAACGACCCTTCGATCTCGAGGGCGGAACGTGAAGACTCTGCAAAGCTCCTATGGACCGAGGCACACAATCTCATAGCTGAGATCAAGAGATTGATTCAACAGAGGGAGATGCTATCAGCTAGGTTGAATAATGTTATTCACTTGGTTCGGATATCTTGTGTTTCATTTCTTTCCGTGCTCTGTTGATGTCTTGTGGCCAGGTGTTTGCAACTGTGGGTATAGAGGAGTGCAAGACTATGCAAGGGCTAGCGGAAGTGATGATGAGAGATTCCGCTGCTATGAAGCAGGTGCGCTGACATTCTCTGTCGTCTAATAGTCAGCTTAGTCTCATGGATTAGATTGCTTATCTCTCGATGATCTTCCTTCCAGCGATATACTTGGCTGTATGTTGCCGGTGTCGTCCATCCTGCTAAACTCACCACTTCGATAGAACGTATTCAGGATGAACGTTCGTGAGATCCACCCTCATACCACGGAGACTCTCGCACGCTATATAGCGTGTGCTGTTAGCTTGACTGTGTTCACCTTGTGGCTGGTGATCGTCTTCCAGAAGGAGAGCTTCTTCTACCCAAGGGACAGTAATGCCTTGCACCGGATTTTGTGGCCCTTATTTTACGCATACGGTTTTATATTGGCCAACATCAACAGGTGGACCACGCCTGCTGATCGCCATTCCCTTCTTGGTGTTCCCCCTTGTTGAGTTTCTGATGGTGATGAAGGGCGCTGTTGGTTGTACGGTTAGATCAATTGATATCGCGCACATGGTTACGCGTTTTTTTCTCGGGGGATATTAGCCCGTCAACGGAGATTCGCTATGCAGTTGGTGGCTACAGGACTCGACGACTGAAATGGTCGCTCATAACGAATATGGACAAAGTATGAAGAATGGGTGACGAATAATTTTGGACAAGCGATGTTAAGCAGAACCGATTAATGGTAGGGGTGGCCCTGTGCAATGCTGTCCTGTACATCTTGTACGGTCCCGATCCGAGGAAAAATGCAGTTCCGCACGCCCTCTGGGAGTGTCAGGGTGTAGGACGCTGTGAGTTGCCACCTGACGTCCCTGGTATCAACTTCTAGATTTGTGACCCAGAAGCTGGAGAGATTCGTTCGGTAGTATACCGGTACTTATCGCTGACCGGGTCAGTGAGTCGTCTGTCCCTGTCGATTTGCACATTGTTGTACATAATTGAGCTCGGTGTCCCCCAATAATTCTTTCGTATCAGAAGGTCCATACGGGCTGATTCTAATGCAATTATTCTTTTTTAGTCGGGCCATGCCGAGATCTGGTGTACTAGGACACGCATTGTTACGAGACTTTTGCAAGCCTACGCGAGGGTTTGCAGGGGTTCTGATTGGGCAAGAGCACCGTAGTCACCAACGCTTGACACAGCTAACCAAATGGAGAGGGTGGGAAGGAAATAAAATCCAAGTTGTGGTGCGACATTTTGTATAGCCTCTCCTTTTGGGCATGGTCGCCAGGTATATTTACGATGCGATGTGTGATGAATCTACAGCGCCCCTCTTGGCTCAAGGCTGGACGAGATGCTGACCTTGCTGTTCGGGTTACTCCTCGTCGTCTCCCTGGTTTTTCTTTACTGTTACCTCAATGACAAGAAATTGGGACTGCTCCCACCCGAGGCACTCGCTTACTCGCCTACGCGTGTCACGCCTCAGGGGGCGCGCATAGCCGCTCAAGCCTTGTCGAAACATCCAGTCGTCATAACCGAGTTACTTCCTCCCAAGACCGGACGGCGGTATATTGTGGTCGGTGGAGTACGTTCCCTCTCTCCACGATCTCTGCAGCCGGATAGATGCGGTTCTCTTTCCAGGCGGGCTTTCTAGGGGGATGGATCGTCCTCCAACTACTGGAGCGTGGCGAGGACCCAAAGAGGATCAGGGTTTTAGACATCCGCCTTCCCAGCCGCCCAGACTTGCGAGCTGGAGCTGCCCAACACGTCGCCTTTTTTCAGGCCGACGTTTCTGATGCGGACGCTGTTTCTGCGGTCTTCAATGCGCCTTGGCCAGACGCGGGCGGTGAACTGGATATTACGGTATTCCACACTGCTGCCAATATACGCTTCTTTGAGCGTCATGAGGCGTTCCTTCCGCGTTCGAGCAAGGTCAACCATGTTGGCACCCTCAACGTGATCAATGCCTGCAAGGAGATCGGTGCGAGTACTCTCGTCTATACCTCATCGGCATCCGTCTCCGTGCGTCGTACTCGTTTCTGGCTGTGGCCTTGGGAGAAGCAACCACCGGTCTTCACCCAAGTGTATAATGATGATGACAAGGATCTACCGCAACAACACGACCATTTCTGGTCCAACTACGCAGCTTCCAAGATGTCAGCGGAAAAGGCGGTCCGAGCTGCGGATAGATCGCCTACTAGCAGATCACACATCCTGAGGACTGGCTGCATCCGTCCAGGAAACGGCGTGTTTGGTCCTGGTGGAGACACGCTTTGTGGGGCTGCCCTTGTACGGCAGTACAACCCGATATGGATGCCGGGCATCCTTCAATCGTTTGTCTACGTGGAGAACTGTGCTGTCGCGCACCTGTGCTACGAACAACGACTCATAGAACTAGAAAGAGCAACCTCCAATCCCGATATCGGTGGACAATCCTTCACAGTCGCGGATGCAGGGCCTCCGTTAACCTACAGCGACGCCTACGGGACATTGCACACCCTGGACAAGGAGGCCGTGTTCCCGGTCTATTCAGCCACTCTCATGCTTGGACTTGCGCACATCATTGAATTTTTCTATGTTTCTAAATCATTGCTGTCGACTTCGGACTCGTCCATTAGACGCGCTATCGCTAGAATGTTACCCACTATATCCGGGGAAATCGTTAACTTACAACCTTCCATGTTTTTCCTCACCAGCATCCACCTTATCTTTGATGACTCTAGGGCCCGTCTCCCTCCGACTCAAGGCGGCCTTGGTTACAATGGTCCATACACGACTCTCCAAGGCTTGTGCAAAACTGCCGACGAACACTTCAAGTCTAGTCGGAATGGAGAGGCGGGGTCCATGCCGGCTGGGGTGAGTCTCAGTTTTTCAAGGCTGAAGAAGCGCAAGGATGTAAGTCAGGTTGGGAAGTCTGGAATCAGTTCAGGGCAGCTGGGTGTAGGTGTGGCTACCACATCGAGTTGGAAGTAGAGCATGTCACCGTTGCTTGTATTGGCAAACAGGTTTCTATCGTTTCTTTTTTTTTTGAGAGTGTACTTTGTAAAATAGATCCAGTGCTTGCTTACTCATGTTTGATGAATCTGCTATGCTGCCCGGTAACTTGACTGGAAAGAAAGGTGACCCCAGCTGAGACGGTATTTCTACCCAAACCCTTCCTTCGGAAAACCTCCTTGAGCATGTCTACCCGCATCAAACTCGTCCTGGTGCGCCTCTGGACTCTCGTGCGCGATGTATGCGACTGACGATATCATCCTGATCACAGGGAGCAGCCCAGTTCGGCACGAGCGCCCCTCCTTTGGGTTCCAAGGTTAACAATGTCGAAGACGCTCAGAAACTTGTCGACCTGTTCGTCAGCTATGGGCATGACAAGCTCGACACTTCACGTGTGTATGGTGCTGGCACCTCCGAAGAGGTAAGCATACGCTGCGTCTGGGAAAATGCGCACAAGAGCCTACCCGTGAGAGAGGGGAAAATTGCTTACTATCGCCGTGCTTCTCCTGCAGCTCATCGGCCTGCTTGACTTGAAAGGATGTACCGTGGATACGAAGTTGGTTCTTTGGGAAAAACGCACGAATTTCGACATACAAGACTGAAGCCAATGATGTAGGGTATATCCTACCGATCAGGGCGGACTCAAGGCAGAAAACGTCAAGAAGGCGTTGGCAGCATCTGTCAAGGCGCTCGGAAGTGTCAAAATTCAGACTTTCTATTTGCATAGACCGGATAGAGACACACCGATCGAGGAGACGCTTCATGCTATAAACGATCTATACACAGAGGGTGCTTTGTGAGCTCCACTGTCGGATTTTTTGATGAGGCCTTCGTTGATGCCTATCAGTGAATTGTTCGGGCTGAGTAACTTTGCCCCTTCGGAAGTTCGTCGTGTCGTATTTTGCATTCACATTAGGCTGACCCTCCTTGTTCCAGGTTACCGAAGCGGTGTCCACCGCAGACAAGCACGGTTGGATCAGACCGACGGTTTATCAGGGTTTATACAACATTATCGAGCGCAGCGTCGAAGCAGAGTACGTACCCCTCTAGGCATAGGATAGGGGCGTCGAATGTGATGGCTTTTTTTTTTCCAGACTCTTGCCTTGTCTGAGGAACTTTGGCATCCGGTTTTACGCCTACAGTCCGCTTGCGTACGTAGCCGTCTCCCCCTTCTCCCCCGTCTCGTTCGATAGTGCTGACTCCTCTATGATTCGACAAGGAGCGGCGTGCTCTCTGGACGTATGTTAACCGATGGAGATCTACAAGCACCAGGTGGACGATGGGACCCCAGAGTCTCTGTCATCGCCACCAAATTGCAGAAGAGTTATGGTCCAATCTTGCCTGCGATCAGGGAGCTGAATGATTTACTGGTTAGTGTGCACTACGTGTTGCTGTCCATGACGCGACATGTCCTTGTGTGATGCTCACGCCAGTTGCCCTGGATGTCAGGCCCAAAACAACGTTTCTCTTTCAGAGGCTGCGCTTAGGTGGCTGCAGCACCACAGTAAGCTCGACCCAGAGGCAGGAGATCGCATTCTCGTCGGCGCAAGCAATCCCATTCAGTTGGAATCTATCCTGAAGGAGAGGTAGGTGCCTTTTTCATCTCACATTGGGGAATCTCCTGACTTGAGTGACATAGTGATGGAGGTCCTCTCACCGAAGAGGTTGTCAAACTATTGGATAGTGCCTGGTCAAAGGTGAAACTGGCTTCCCGCAAACACTCTTTGTAATAGTTAGATCTTTAAACATGTGCATTCCCACCCAAGAAATAATTAATGAGGCCCGGCCTTGCGTCAAGGAACCCCGAAGGGCTGTCGGCGAAGGAGGCAGCTTCAAAGTTGTGAAGGTCTACACACGCAGCAAATTTTCTCCCAACTCCCATCAACAGAAGAACTGCAAAAAGTATGACAAGAGGGAGATTCGAACTCCCGCCTCCATTCGGAGATGAGAAACCCGCCTAAGCAGGCAAGCTCGTTAAAGCTTGAGTCACACGCCTTGGACCGCTCGGCCATCTTGCCTTGTCCATCCTCACAATTTCCCATTATATGTTTGTTCATTCATGAATAGTGCTTTTACACGACGATCAGTGTTGTGGCCTCCACCGTTGCTGAGTTGGCACCATCAAAATGCGTTCAGTGGCATGGTGATGCCAGTGAAACAACTATGTTGTGTATCGTCGCTGGTCCAGAGGATGTCGATTCCGGGTCATCTGCACTTTTGTCGATACTGCTGTTCTGAGGCGGCGGCCTTGTCCAGGGTTTCCGATCCGTGATACCCACGTGAGCGAGGCTTGGGACCCCTGGGAGCGTTCGATATATGTTGGTTGAGCCACCAGCGAGGCATATACACATCAATCCAGAGAACGTGCATCTCACCTAGCGACGTACCAACGGACAATTCATCGACGCCACAGAATGGGTGGATTGCTTCTCCGGTTTCAAGGAGGCCCACTACTGTAGTGGCACTACAACCGATCGGCATCGTACATGGAAGGGTCTAGTAGTTAATCTCCTTCCTCTGCCACCCTCCGAATCCGATCAGTAGCTCTCTACCAAGGCTCGGAGGAATTGCAACTACAACATCGACACATCATGTCCGTCTCGAGTGACGAGCAAACCTTGTAAGATGTAGTACCGAATGACCGTAACAGTAGGTGGCGGATGAAATATGCGCAGTCTGTCCGCATCTCCTGCATTGTGCTGGAAGGACGGACAGCCAGAGAATACGGGTATTGTATTGTGGTCTTCACCAATGGATCTTTCACGACCCCCCTGCCAAGTGAGGAATACCGGATGGCTCCGTAGTAAAGGACCCACGTTCACTCCACCGGAGCGGGTTCCAATGCGTACCTTGTGTCCATTCCCGCTTCATAGAGAACAATTTACGCTCAATCTCCACGGTGTTGTATCTCATCATTAAACACGTGGTGGCACATGCAGGAAACTCCATGTGTACATTTAAAAGTCATCCGATACATCAATGGCATAACAGACGTGATGTGGAGCCTGACCTTCCATATATCAGAAGCACAATTGTTTCTGAATGCACTGACAACGCCGATGAATCTAAATGACACTCGATGCGAGTAGTACGTTATCGTCATCTCCATCCATGGTTTCGCTTTGCTGGGCGTACGAGTCCATGTTGGAGCACATTCTTTGGCTGATCCAACCCAGTCCCCACGCACCTGCGCGTGTCATTATCCAGAGTACTATGCGCACTCCGGGGATAAGTCGCACCACGTCGCCAAAGTCCCAAATGTCTCGATGGTACGTAATCTGACCTTGTTCGTTGAAACTGAGCCGTGTCATAACGGGTAGCTGGAAATGGAGCGGCGACGGCACGGAAATAGGCGTTCCAGGTATCAGGAAGGATGGTGATGCCGGATCGGAGAGCGACAGCTGAGGATCAACAGGAGAGGGTGGTAGGCGGCGTAACATCAGGGTTTGGGGCATTCTGTATGTAGTATGAAGGTCGGGAAAGAAGAGGACGTTGAGGGTGTACTCGACAAAGCTCTTCTTGTGGCCGTCTAGAATAATATGCACGTGAGGCAATGGTGATCTTGGAGACCAACAACGCGCACCAAAACTGTCCGCTTCGTTGATATCGTCTACTTCCGCCCAGATCCGGATTGCCTTGAATCAAGAATCGTCACCGGGTTTATTTGCGGGACAAGCCCCTAAAAGGGCATAGAGAATGGGCAATGGGCGAGGTACATCGAGGGCGCAACAGCGATGGGAGAGCGCGTGAATGTCAGAGATGAGCGCACGGGACGTGGCAGTTATCAGCGGGTTTTCGTATCTAAGGGCCATGCATCATCGATAGGAACAAGATGGACGCCAACTCACACACTCACACTGTTCTGTCTCGTCAAGTCATCTCAGTTTGTCAAGTAAGAAAGCACGCGCCTGCACGAGAGTCATAAAAAAACTCGGAAGTGCCGAGGAAACTGGGAAATGCGTTGTCAAGTTCGGCGACGTCGACTGTGGTGGAGCTTCTTTGGATGATGGACAATTCATCTATGAATGGTGCTTTATGTCTCGTCAACCGAGTCTGGATGATATTCTGCACCGTCAGTGCGGATGGTTCGACTAGGTTAGGGGCTATGGGCATGGGGAAGTATACAGCCGTCCTTGGGCGTCGTGTGCAGATCGTCGAGGTCGTACGACGTACTAGCGTTCCAGTGCAGGACCTTCAGGTGTATCGTCGACACCGCCAGGTCAAAGCATGATTCAGAGCAAAGTGGCCAAGACCTAATTATTGAGATTCACCAATTTATTTTAAATTATACCGCCCCTCAACGTGTGCTGCGATATAGATACATTATATTGTTGGTTGCACGACAGATCTGCATCAGGTATATCTATCAGATGTACCCCTCTTCACTCCCGGTCAATCGATTCCCTGACGATTGATCATAGTCGAAGGTCACAGATTGTTCAACGTGCACTCGAACATCAAGGTCCAATTCAGAATGCGGACGCGGGTTCGGGGAATACTCCAAATCAATTGGAGTCTTTTGCGTCTCACATACCGAACGTAATGCAGTGATAACAGAGCGCGCAGGGTGAGGCTGGTGGGTGAGTATGATGTTCTCGAATTGCACTGCCTCCGCAGGTTCAGAGAGTTCTGGGGAATAAAGAATGAGCCTTGCTTGGGTGTGACGTTTCGCATGAAAAAAAACAACACACCTCTTAAATGAATCAGGATCCGTTGACTCATTATCCAAGTAAGTGCGTAACCCATTGACGCGCTAATGTGACATTGATCATGAAACATAATAACAATAAGGCTATATTTACACTCACCCTGCAGACTGATACCCGTCGGTTTACGGTAAGAATTCGCTTCGCAGTTTGATCGGAAATAATGACACTCACCTGTACACCCTGATCACTCGCCCGATATAGGACGAGGTTGAAGACATTGATACCTTCCGAGGATTCAGCACAAAAAACACAGGCAAGCAAGCGGCCCCACCTGTCAGAACCAGGAAATAGCCTAGTCCATCGTAAATCATACTAGCAAGGGAATCAATCTAGTGTTGTATGGTGTAGGCCGAGAACTCTTACGTTCTAATCAACCGAGACAGCCTGCGATCGAAGCGGAGATTGTTTCAGCGCTGGGTTTGATAAAGCCGAAGAAGCCGAGACGGACCTCCCATTAATAGAATTATATCGCACGAGATAAAATGTAGAAAGTGCCAAAGTTCCGACATCCCAACACACACATATGATGTAGTACGCCCATGCAGTTGGATGGGCGCTGTCATTGCCCGGAGTGCAACTAATGGCCGCTCAACAGTTAATCAAATTACCACTGGATGAAGACTCACTTTCCCTGTAGTTACGGGTGCACAGGATGAATTACTTTTGTGGTATAGCAGCTGTAAGACTCACATTGACCGAGACCGCTGAAGGTCACGTCAGCAATCCCAATTTGGCGTCATATGGAGGAGCACTCACGTATACGATGGTACAAGTTGGTAAACCATTCGAGCTGTGCAAGGGTGTTCAACAAAGCCAGCAGACATGGGAAAACGACTGACCGTGGTCGTGATGGCAAATGCTATGATAAGGATAGTGCCAACGGCTCTTTCTCTCTGAGCAATGTTGAATGTTCTTCAAAAGGACGTTAGGCAAGTCGAAAACCGACAAAGCCTACTTGCCTGACACCCAGAATGACTTGTGAAACCATAGTTTGGACGACTGCAAACATGTTAGCGATGAAAGCCTGGTGAGTTCCAAGACCGAACCAACCTTTCAAGACACATGCGATTAGATAGTAATGGTTACATGATTCGGCAGTGAACGATGTAGCGAGGACACCAAAGTTGCTGACAACCATCACAATAATACTAACATAGCTGTTGCCAGGTCAGACAAGGAAGCAAAGGGGCCTTGAAAAGGCGATGCTCACCGAATGAGGACGAAAAGAATGCAACCCAGGCTAAACCAGACAGACAGTCAGTCATCCGTGAGGGATGGCAGACGGGATGGTATACCTTGGACGGAAGATGTCAGATTGACTTCGATAAAACCGCAGTTCAGCGGGGAGGGTGATCAAGTAGCTGTGTGCAGATTATCAAGAAAGCGCTGCAGAGAGCTAAGGATGGAGACTCACTCATAAGCAGCAATGGAGAGCGAGGCGACCCGCAGGTACTTTTCGGTCTCTGCGCCGAGACTCATTTCGTGGTACTACCGAGAGGGATGAAATCCAAAACCCAACAGGTTCATTTATATGAGTACGGCTGCGTGCCCTACTTTGCCGGAGCAAGCCGCTTGTGCCGTCAGGTGAGTAAGAATGAGGCAAACCTAATACAGCACAGAGTGGCTGGTGCACAGGATGCAGGGGCATGGCACGTTGCGCCCGGCGCGACATGGTTGACAGAAACCAAGCGAGGATAGCCAGGTGAGATTGATCATGGCAAGTCTTTTTGGCACCTGACCCACTCTTGGCTGAGAACGTCTCTCACGACGGAGCACGCAAGGACGCCTCTTTGAATCTGATTTGCACTCTGTCTGAGGTTGAAATCATGTGACGTGAATGATATCGTGAACCGGGCAGTCTTGTCGAGCGTCTACCGTCGCTTATGAGCCCTCTTCGACACCCTCAATTCGCCACCTCTCCTACGTTACATGTCTACAGACCGTGTGTTGCTTCAAGGCTCCGTCCTCAGGGTTCCTACACGCCACTCCGTCCCGCCGCCTTCGTCACCGCACCATTCCCGAGCGATGGCAGGCGCTTGCAACCGCTAGGCGAGCCTGGCGGTGGCAGGAATGCAGCGCCAACCAGCCATGACAGATACAAGCCCATCAGTTCGTCAGATACTGCCGATGGCATGGCTGCATATTGGCTTTGTGCCAGCAGCGCAGCCGTGTTGACATCGTCAAGCTCAGGTGCCCTGGTGCTTGTGGGAAGGTCGTCAAGGACAAAGTGCAATAGGGGGAATAATGCGTTATCTTGAACCTCCATAACGTGTTTCTCTAACTCTCGTCTCCAGACCAAGTATTCGCATTGTCGCGTCGAGAAGCCGTACTCTGCGAGTGACGAGAGCAAGTCGTTGAACGTCGGAAGTGGTTTGGCCACTATATGTAGCACCGTCTGAGTCGCATTCGGTAACGGTGCAATGGCGGCGAGTGCTGTACACCGTGCAACATAGTCCACAGGTACCATGTTCACGGTATTATTGATATCAGGAACAAGCCCAAGCTGTACACACCCCTTGACCATCCGCCATATAAAGTCGTCCGTGTTGGTCACTGTCAAGTGCAGACGGGTCGACCAAAACCAATCATCCGAGGGCAAAATACGTACCCGCTGTTTTTGAATCTCCGACAACATACCCGGGGCGTACAATATGTCCTTCAAGTCCTCGCTTACCCGCCTCCAACAGCAGCCTTTCAGACACCCATTTAGTTTGTCCGTATCCGGTCTTGAGACCAGTCCTCGCGCCCTCGAGGTCGTCGTCCTCGGGTATACCTCTGCGCTCACTGCGCATGTGCGACAACGAATCAGAGAGTCGAACGTAGTGCTCAGTGTCGATAGCCGACGTTGAAGAAACAAACACGAAAAGTTTCTGCCTTGTCGTCGAAGCGAGGTCAACCCCCGTCAGGGTTCCAATTATGTTGGGCGATCGGAGTCTCTCGTACGGGTAAACCCAATGGACCTTTTGCAGACGTTTGTGAGATGAAGCACGCAACAAGAACCCATAGAGGACAGACCAGAGCGCCATTGTGTAACACGATATCAGATTCTGCCGCAATCCGCGCCCAGGTCTCTTCATTCATCCCAAAGCGATCTTGCCCAAGGTCTCCAATAACTACCTCGAGCCTTCCGGAGTCCACCCATTTCTCATCCCAGACGCCGCGGTCCGTCGATCCTTGCTTCAATCGTTCAAGCCCATTCTCAACAGAAGGAGAACGCACAAGGCAGATAACTTTTTGTACCCTTTGTTCATGTTGGAGTAGATCACGAAGGATGAATGCACCAAGATACCCAGTAGCGCCCGTGAGGAACACTGTCAAGGCGCGCGTGTGGAAGTCGGGAGGCAGTGGTGGATAGGAATCCCGTAGGCGAGGAACCAGGCGCTCGAAATCCTGACCATATTCAACAGTGACGGATGTGAGCTTTTTCTGCATGCTATCCACAATAGACGGAGACGGATATGGAGCGGAACTTGAGTCTGGAGGGGCAATACCAAAGTCTGGAACGCGCAAGGTATCGACGGCAGCTGCCAGACCGCTAATGGTCGGTTGGGCAAAAACGAGCCCCAGAGGCGCTTCGACAACGAATACCTTTCGTATCTCGAAGATGAGGCGGGTTGCCAGGACCGAATGTCCTCCAAGATCGAAGAAGCTCTCATCTAATGGTATTGTCTCTGGTGGGTTGGGCAACACCTCTGCCCAAATGGAACACAGTTTTTCTTCTGTGGGGCTGATAACCCTTTTTTCAATGTCTTTAAAAACAGTCTTATGTTTAGCACGAGCAACATGGGCTTGAGCTGTGTCCGGAAAGGGAAGTGCAGGCTTGTCTATTTTACCATTGGGATTGAGGGGCATGCGACGAAGAGGAACGAACACTGGCCGGGTACAAAAGGTCAGCCAGAAGAACAACACGACCCAGTGTCGACGCACATGCAGGAATACTGTAACTGGGCAATTTTTTTTTGAGATGCTCCCTGATGTCCTTGATGAGCCGTCTAAATTTCGGCATGCTCTTGACGTCGCCAGCTTCTTCGTCGCCACTGAGCTCGCTCGTGAAATCATTCAACAGCGCGCCATCCAGTGGCACGAAGTAGCTGACAAGTATCTTTTCTTCGTCCTTGTCTCTCCGTACAAGTGTAACGTTCTCACGAACAAGAGGGTGTTGGCTCATCAAGGTATCAATCTCGCCAAGCTCGATCCGGAAACCACGTATTTTGACTTGATCATCTGCGCGTCCTGTGCACTCGACACGGCCATCGGGAAGGTAACGTCCCAGATCTCCAGACCGATACATCCGGTCACGGATACCCTTCCAGTGGCGTGACTCAGGCCCAGCGAGACCCTGTAGTGGATGCAGGATCGTGTCTTTCCATGGAGATAATAACGAGGCAAACCAGTTCGAAACAAACTTCTCAGTGGATGCTTCAGGGTCGAGATATCCCTCGGCCAAACCACCAGAGCGCACATAGATCTCTCCGACTTCTCCAACTGCGCATGGAACGCTCTTGTCGGATCTGTTGACAACAAGAAGTTGGACGTCGATCATGCCTTCACCAGCAGGCATGATGTCTTTTTGGGTAGCCAGGAAAGTCCGGTCTTCAGAGACGGGCGGAATTGGAAAATAGGACACAGCGCGTTGTGTTTCAGTGGTTCCGTACATATTGATGATATGGACGTTTGCAGCAAGGGACTGAAGTCGGAGGCAATCGCGTTTAGTGAGGACGTCGCCAACGAAGAAGGCACTGCGAAGAGAGGGAATCTGGCAAGTGGCTTGCGCAGAGAGAAGTTGACCCATTGCGGGGGTGAGGTGAGTAACAGTGACCTTGTTGGCATCCATCCACTCTGCGAGCCGGCCGGGTGTTCCAATGTCTTCCGCGGTAGGAACGTAGAGCTCGGCGCCGAAGAACAGGGGTGTGAAGACTAAGAGACAATGAGATAGAATCATTGCGGTACATTCAATACTCACTATCTCGCTGGATAGGATCATGAGCAATACCACTGAGCATGGTGAATTTGGAGGATTCACCCAGCGTAAATCTCTCGCCCATCCAAGGGAAGAAATGGGTTAAACTGTAATGACGTCCCCGGACTCCTTTCGGGATGCCGGTGCTGCCACTTGTAAAAGACAAGGTGCCGATGCTATCAGGTCCGAGAATAACATTTGGATCGGTTTCTGAAAGATGATGTCGTGACCTGAGCACGTCGGTTTCATTGACAATTCCGCCAAGAATTTCGCCTGTAGACGAAAACCTGAGTGCAGGGACCTCGACACGAATCTTGAGGTTGTTTGAAAGGAACTCTCGAACGCTAGGTCCGATCCTCCCTGCCCCAGCCAGAACGACGAGTCCACGGGGCTGAGCAACTTGCAAATATATCTGTTGCCGTGACGGAGGGTAGGCGGGGTCTAGTAGGCGTGTGAATGACTCGCCTGACGGTCAGGTACACGTAAAGGACAACGAACCAATGACGGAGAACGTTGCGCCGGCTTTGAGGACCGCTACCACCGCAACAACGAGCTCCACGCTTCGATATGCGTAGATCATCACGACTTCTTCTCGTTTGATACCGCCCTGAAGAAGATGGTGCGCCAAGATATTCGATGCTCCTCTAATATCACCGTACGTGTAAGTACGCGAGTCTTGTCTCCCATCGGGTGTTGTAGTAGAAAGACTTTGGATTACACATGACCGGTCTGGCCAGCGGATCGCATTACGCGAAAAAACATCAGTTATCGCTCCTTTCCAATCACACCAATGAAGATCTGCGGTTGGATTGGGCAGATGGACCCTTTGACCGTCAGTCAGCAGGGACACTGATCCTATGAGGGCAGCGGGATTCGCAGAGACTTTGCGCAGTAGCACCGAGAGCTGATCGATGATGAACGAAATACGGACTGGACTAAAGAGTAGAGAATTATAGAGGATGCGGAGTGATATGTAGGGAGCAAGGGAAGAACGAGTCGTCGCGGGGGGTCGCGTGATGAAAATAGTAAGATCGGATGTCAGACTAGTTGAGCGGATGAAGTTCTCGCGAGGTTGATCGGTTTCGTCGAAGAAACGAACGCGAAAGAGTGGACGGGTGTTTTCCATGGTGTCCTCCTTATCCCTATAGAGGGCTTGGACGATGGTCTCGTAGGGGAGTACATCGGTCTCTGCCTCTTTCTCGACAGATTGGACGCGTTGGACGATGGACCAGAAGGTATCGGATGGATCGACAGCCAGGCGCAGAATCAGGGGCGCACTGACAGCAGCAGATGAAGAACCGATGACGATGTCGGTGTCACCAGTGTAGCGATGCAGCAAAACAGTAAAAGCGGCGAGGATGAGGTGGAATGCGGAAGGTCTGATCTTTTGCGCATCGTCGTCTTCTGCGTTGCTATCTTCTGAATGAAGAGCGAGTTTGAGCAATGCGAGGGATGTCTGTTCGGGAAGACTAGCAATGTGGGCAGCCTCGATCAACCTGTTGGTCCCGACTTGTCTCGGGTAGTCAGTCGGTAGGGACATCGACGGGAGGTTTTGCAGCCTCGCAAGTACTCTAGAGAGTGCACTGGCTGCCATGGCGCTAGGTGGAAGTTGCGCAAAGGAAGCGAGCGTACAGATTAAGTTATTTATGACTCGGCATACGCTGCAACGCGATTTGTGACCTAATAGTAGTATTTAACCTTTGATTCCTTGACTGATTCCTGGCTAACCTCAAACAGCCATTCCGCAGCAACTCTCCCCATCACGGATTGCAGGGTGCACATGCACTCTGTGTATCGCCATGTGAGACAGAGTCTCCGTGATGGGCAGTAGGGGCCTAAGGAATGAAATTGCAAGAATGACGGCGTTTTCTCCTCAGTCCTGCTCGGCCATCATCAAGGACTAGATCTTTAGACTCTAGAGACGAATGAAGTTGTGATCACGCCACGAAAGCCACCAGCAAGACGACAACCGTATCAGGAGATACAACGATGGCATGGCCAAGTTTCCGAGTCGCACCAAAGGTGTCCCAGAAGATAGCATGGCGGCATCTTCAAAGTGCAGTCCCTCTGCGACACGCTACAATAGAGCACACCTAACTACTATTCACGACTGAAGAGTACGATAGACCCGAAGGTCGTGTAGGCGAGCTGCTGTTTCTTTACAAGCTGAGCGCCAGGTCACGAGCTCACTACTTCAGGTTTATGATCCTTTCAACTTTCCCATCAGTCGCCGACAAACTTGCGCCAGGTGAGAAAAAGAAAGTGACAGACACTAGAGATGTGAGGATGGTGCACCACGGAAGCGGGGTGTCAGTCGTTAAACGCGTCACTACTTGCCAGTGGCCAGTCATCACTGGCGGCGACGGTATAGCTGCAATCTGGAGGGTTGGACAAAGGTCGCCGTTCCTTCAAGTGCGCAGACATTCCTCGTCGTTTCGCGTGGTGGCGTTCTGGGCTGAATCAAGATAGTTGGCCACTACCATGTTCTCCCCCATCTTCAATACTTTACATATTCGTTTCGTTTCTCTATGATTTGCTGACGAGCCACTTGGTGTTCGGAGAGAGACGAGTACTGAGATGGTTCTTGTATAGCTTTCCAAAGTCCCGAGGTAATTTAGAAGTTCAGCATCTACTCTGTTGAAATACGACGAGGCATAGGCACATAATGACTGGATGTGATAAGATTTCTCATTTATTCGTGGTCGGGTAGATAGCATCGACTAGTACTACATATGGCATCAAGATCACTTGTGGCGCTGGTACACTTCTGATCAGAAGTGTGCCAGCGCCACACACTGTATGTAC
>JBBPKD010000424.1:0-20641 GCA_038089075.1 Singerocomus inundabilis
GGCCGACATCGGACATTCATCGCATGCGCCACCAGTGACCTCCCCTCTAGATGCACATCCAGAGGAAAATCCTGACGTTGTCGAATCACGCCGAGGTGGTTCAATATTTACGAGGTGGCTGCAGAGAAAGGGCAACAATGACACTCCTTCCCCTAAGCATGACCGACATTCCGGAAAGTCGCGACAGGCTATCAACCGTCGATCTCACTCATCAGCAAGACCGAATGCTACGAGTGAGGGACCAGCAAGGATGGCTGCGGGTAAACGTCAAGCAGTCAGTGCTACTTCCTGATGGGTGGACAGACATGACACGCCTAACGCTAACATATCATCCTAGCGAGCGGTTGCAAAACCCGTTGTAAAAAAACAGGTTCGTTGCTCTCTTAGTTTGTGCACATGGACTCATCACATGTTGCAGGATAAATCATCATCTGTAAAGGCTGCTGTTCGTGATCATTCGAAGGAAGACGCTTCCCGTGGTGGTCGATGTACTGCAGATTCAAAACAAGCAGTCCCTGTACGTTATTTATCTGGTAATATAAATGTCATTACATGTCTCACCTCTACTAGGTGCAGCAAGAGAACAATCCATCTCGATCCTCGTTTGCGAGGGTCCAAGTAATGGTGCGCATGATTTCTCTCAGATTATATCGTTTGACTTATAGCATCACAGGAGCGAGGACCAAGTGATGCCATTATCGCAGTGAGAGTACCGACATGGATAGTGTGTTGTCGCTCGGGCACAGTTGAAGATGGAGTACACTGATCCAGATGGTTTGATGTGACGCTATGGGTACAACACTGAATAATGGGGTCACGTAGGTTTTGGAGCCTACGAGTATTTCGGTATTTGTATGGAGTCCTGACTATATATGCTCGCTGGCAGATTCATGCCAGAGTAGACCGACTATATGCACATGGAAGTCTGGATCAGACGACCGTGTTTGATCGACTTGTCGCAGACTCTAAGAATATAAGCGCTTATGACCATATGACCATAGTACGAAGGTTGTACTATTTCAGCTGTTATCTAGTAAGTTATTGGATTACGTCCATCGTTTCCTTGAGTTTCTATCGCGTCACGTCGCATGTTACCCTGTCCTCTCGTGCTCTTGTATATTCCTCACTCGTTTCTGTGCAGTATTCCATCGTGCACGCATGTCGCCATACATGTCAATAATAAAAGCCTAATAAGAAACGACACACGGCTGGGACTTACAACCATCCTCACCACCAAAATAACATCAATTCATCTATTGTCCGACTCCCTTTCTGAAGGCGTCCAATCGTTCCGTCCTGACACAAGTTTGTTCACCCATCCTGTCCGACCATGTATTCTGTATGTTCGCTGACCTTTGCGCAATCTCCGTTTCAAGTTAGTTTAGAGGTTACGTATTCAAACCTGCGAGGACGAGATCAGATGCGGACGGAAAGGTGGGTGTTACTATGCAACCACTGCTGCTAGTAGTCTCATGAGCATATTTATCACTCAGGGTGATACGTCGCCGAACCAACCTCCTAGCACATGGCACGCAGTGAGTTGACATCTGCGACAGGTCCCCTCTCAATGAAGGACACCCTGTAAGCAATCTGCTCGGTAGAGAAACCAACCATCACTGTTGCCTCACGGGGTACAACCCAACCGTGATGGCGACGTGCGAGGCAACGCGAACGTGACCATGTGTGAAGTGGGCTCTCGACTAAATATGTCAGAGAACTACCCTTTATTCCACGCTCGAACAAACCAGTGAAAGTGATGGTGATCGATGTTATTATCACGTGTCCGTGGCATTACGGTGGCACAAGTGGATTGATGTATGCACATTTCTGCGCACGCTTGCTCGATAGTTCAGAAAAAAAATGATGAGAAAGAGCGAACGTAGTAATGTGTCCAGTGGCGGAGGCATACACACGATAGGCGACGAGTAGGTATCTTCTAACCCCTAGATGTCGCTTGTAGTGCCGAAACTGTTTATAAACGGGATTTTTGCGAATTCGTCGGGTCACTGAGACACAACGCGCCGTTATGGACAGCAATGGAACGCATCAGAGAACGTTGTGTGTACTCGATCACACGACACACATACCACGTTCGTAGGATCTGCTTCCAAGATCTGAGCAGTGTGCATACTCGAGAGTAATTCTTGATGGTTCTATAGGATGGAGGGATAGCCTGCTTGTAGTGAATCAGGGTGTTGTTGTCAAGCGACCCGAACGTGATGCCAGCCTGTGGGGTAAGCGCAACCAGTTGAGCCTCGAAATGACAAGTACGACCAGAACGCCATCCGGCACATACACGGATGAGAGACGGTTCGAGTGGACGCGGACCACATCAATCTGGATTTCTTGCTCTATGGAGAACGTTGGGCTGGAGTCTGAGTATGCTCTTTGTGAACCGGGACCTGCAGTCTAGGTAGGACAAGCACTCGCAAATGTTAGTATAAGTGTACCAATGAGAGTAGGCTTCACTGGCGTTGACCTCCCTGCCTGCTATTTCAAGGAGGTCGTGTCTATCGGAATCGAACGTGAATGGGCGCTAAAATTACGCGAGGCACACTGAAAATAAGGACATGCGCTTAGTGCAGAACCACTCTATATACCACAAGTAAATCGAAACACTTTATTCTTTGACATTCGACCCAGGCATTTGTGGACCATTGGCAGGGATGTCGTCGGCAAATACTGGTAGGTGCAATCCCAAGGAGTATTTGAACAAGCTAATCATTCAGTAAGACCAATCGATAGTACTTGACACCGGAAGTTCGGATATAGTGTATGCAGTCGCTTTCCATCCTGATGGAAAGCATGTTTTGGGTGGGAGCGAAGCCGGGATTCGACGGTGGCAACTTGCGGACGGTCGAGAGACTGGCGAGCAGACGGGAATGGAGGTGTATGCCATTGCCGTGTCGAGAGACCAGCAGTGGATAGTGTGTGCGACAGACAAGGGGACAAGCGTGTGGGACGAAGAAGTAAATCAAAGGGTCATCAACGTGGAGGACACAGAGTGGGTGGTTGCGGTTGACATTTCCGCAGATTCGACTAGGTTTGCTACTGGAACCCAAAGGCGCAGCGCGAGCGTTTGGAGCATAACGACGGGGGAAAGACTTGTTGGGCCACTCGAACACAACAGTTGTGTCATCGGAGTCAAGTTCTCTCCGGATGGCGAGCGGATCGCCACTTCTTGCTCTGAGGGTCCCATTCGCATCTTCGACAGCCACAATGGTAACGAGCTGGTCAACATTGTCACTGAGTCACCCGTAACCTTTGCAACCACTCCCCTTGCGTGGTCAAGTGACGGTCAGCGAATATTTTATGCGCTCGAGGACAACAAGATCGCGTCTTTCGACGTGTCCACTGGGTCTCAGCTCGCTGAATTTCAAAATTCCGAGTATGGCTGTTCCATTGCTCTAGCTCCCAATGGGAAATTCATCGCTGCTCAACGCACATCGGATCCAATTATTTTCCTGGATACACCGACACTGAGCCCCTTTGGTCCTCTCGTTGAGGGCAGTGAAGGCACGTGGTCGATTTCGATCTCGCCAGACAGTCGTTACCTTGCAGCTGGTGGACGTGACGGGAAGATTTTGATTCATGATCTCAGCAACATTCTCCCAGACGCATATGGTCCCTTTCATGCAAGTGTCTGTACACTTATGTCATACAAATCCCATTCTGTCTTCAGTGTTAACAAAATATGTAGACATCTGCCCTCGAAGAAGTACAAGAAGACAAAGAACATGCGGCATCAGGCGGTCACGACAGCAGGGTATCTGACGTAGGACTTTCTCACTTGGTCACTCAAGAGAGCCATACTCACTCCTTTTTGTGTGCGCAACAGGAAAATCCCGTAAAATCTAGTCCACTTGGGTCTGAGGGACATGGGGAAGACAGCGACAATCCGCTAGAGGTACTAGTTTGTTTGTTTTCCTCTCAAGGAGAGTTCTCATGATGGGATAGTGCGAGGTGCCGTCGACCGCCCCCGGTCCTCAATCGTTCAACTATGACGAAGTTGGTGACCACTTTATTCTCTTGGTCGTGTGCTGACTTTGCTACAGGTACCATCACCGACATCGTCTGTTCATCCCCAGGACGTTGAAAATCAGCCTGCTGGTCCGTCGCATGCGATGCCGCAGTCATCAGATTCCCAACAAGCAACCCCCACCCCAGACGAATCCCCAGAAGGAGGTCCCAACACTGTCGGGTCACACTGGGGTGGTTCAATATTTACAAGGTGGCTAAAGAAGAAGGGTAACAAGGGTGCAACCTCATCCGAGCCTAGTCAACTTTCTGGAAAGTCGCAGCGGCCCGCTGACCATCGGTCTCCTTCCCGCTCGCCTGTGAGAGATGATACCACAAGAAACAGACCCTCGATGATGGCTGCAGGTAGGCGTAAACGGGTGAGTGATCTTCTGATGGACGAACGGACATAGTGTGTTCAACATAATATCTCAGCGAGCAGTTGCAAAAACGGTCAACAGACCACAGGTTAAGTTTTTCCTCGAATCTATAAGTGGTGACTGATCATGAGATACAGGATAAAAAGCCACAGAAGGCTGCTCCCATCAAACGTCCAAGGGAAGATACTTCTCGTAGTGGACAAGCTGCTTCAAATCCAAAGCGAGCAGATCCCATGTGTCTTTTTTAACGATGCGGATCTCGTCACAACAGCTCATCTTTTATTAGATACAAGGGAACAATCACCCATCTCGACCCCAGCCTGCCAGGGTCCATGTAACGGTGCGCGTGATTTCTTTTAGCCTATTTGTTGTCCTCACAGCACCATAGCAACAAGGATCAGATGATGCCATCATCGCGGTCAGGGTACCTGCATGGATGGTTTGTTTTCGCTCAAGTCCAGGAGATGGGACACATTGATTTGGATAATCTGATGATGTACATGTGGGTACGACACTGATTGATGTGTGCAGTCTTTGAAGCTATACACACATTTGGATTCGAGGATGGCGCCTGGCCGACCTGAGCTGTTGTAAATTTAAGGGACCGTCAATTGAAACGAGGGCGTACGTGGGGGATACGGTAAAGGTTAATATTTGTCAAAGACATTAATGTCTTGGTGTTTGATCTTTTGGACTGGAACGATATTCTGATAGCAGACACGCTAGAATTTCTAGCTTTCGAGGCCGGTACCTCAGCATACCCTGCCAAAGCGGTAACACTATACACGTCTAGACAAAATGTATACATGTCAACGTCGGAAGACGAATGTGCCGGGCGTTAGCATCGTATGTATGAACTATCCGAACCATCGTGAAGCAATGTACATGCTGGATCATGCTCATCACTGCCTTGTCTCCTTCCCGCACTGTCACGAGCACAGGTATGCGAGCTGTTGCCGTTTTGTCTCTGAGTTCTCTACGCGGTCCTTGCAGAATCCTTGCTGGGCAGGACCTATACTGCACCCAATGATCCACCCGCCCAAGCATCCCATCCCTGTTGTTGATCCTGCCTTGACTGGAGTCCCGTAAGCCTAACGAATGACGATCGATGAAAAGAATGGCAACGTCGTGATATTCGATTCCTTGTGTAAACATTAGAATCCGAAGTGGAGACCCAGCACGTCTAAAAATGCAAGGGCATGGCACCGTCACCTACAGTATCAGAGCTAAATTCTGCAGACTCGACACGTCTTGAGCTTATGTAATCGGTCAACCCTGAGACCCAGTCTCATGACGGATGCACTTCTAATGGATGTCAATCTGCGCACGGCGCCCCGCACTCCCGCTTGTCCCTCCAGAAAATCTCTTGATGATCTCGTTTGCGCTAGGATGCTCCCATAATGAGCGCTTTTTATTACACTCAAAGTTCAGGATCAACTCGCCTTGTACTTCCGTGTTCCGAGTCCCGACAGTGAAAAGGCAAAAAGTTTAAAGGACGACCCTGTTCGTGGGCTATCGCGTACTTGTTTTCACGGATGTTCAACACCTGTGTATAGTGTAGTCAGTACGCTTTTCGCAGTGTTGGCCGAAGCATGAGCACTGACGAGCTAGCTCGCCAGATAAGAGTATTCTCTACGATCACTAACGCGCGGCCCCTCGTTTGCACCACAGAACTCGTTTTTGCGTAGTCTGGTGATCAGGTCCGTATGAGGCACACATCAAGGGTCCGCGGGATCGCGGCACGTGCCTCATAGACGGGGCTGGTCCCAGACTAATTTTTACGTCCCACAAGCGGCGGAGATAACCTCGCGTTCTCAGTCAAATTTGGTGGCAAGGTCGAACGTATAACGATGGTGGATCAGGGATCGCACTTCTGGATTCTGGAGGAGATCCACGAGTTTATGCATACGGGCACTACGACGGTCCTCAGCGCGAGAATGTTGTAGCTCTGGAGAAGCGTACAGGTGTTTTCGTGTCCATTTTCAGACAGTCGACTGCAAAAGTACCATACTGCCACACTTGCAAACGTGAGTCGCCGTTATTGTCGCTATAATGCTCGTGTGCTAAAAGAGCTCACTTTGTCTCGGACTCGTTTTCCATCGTGTCCATCTCCTTCGCCTCAAACCTACTATTGTCCATCTGTACCCATTGTCATGTTCACACCTCTGTTTGCATCGCGTACTCGTCAGGGCAGGTGGATAACAGTTGCACTGGCGGTCCCTGGCGGTCCACCGTCAGGAAATGGTACGACTTTATGCTGACCGTTATGTGACACTCACTACGAGTACCTACCATTTCTCCACCATGCAAGCATTGGTTGTTTGCTGCGCATTCGTGATGGGAGAAGAGCGTCCGACAATATTTTTCTCTTGGACGGTTGCCTTTGCCACCCCTACCGCCAAGAAACAGCATGCACTCGTGTTGACAGTCAGGGAATAACTTTCAACACGAATGCATACTGTCTCACCATACAGGACCGGGTGCTCTTTGCTACACGGTTGCGATCATCTTTTTTGGCTTGAATCAAAGCTGACAAAATTCGTATTGGTCGTCCTGGTCGGCTCACTATCAGGGCACAGTATGTCGGGAGTAGCCATGAACACAAGCTCGTACTGTATCCGGAACACATGGTGCCGTTGACTGTGCCCTCATAATCCCCTCTAAGAGCAAGTTTCGAAGTCAACTCTTTGCATCGCTTACCATCAAGGCTCATCGGCACCCAATTACTTACGATTGTCGACTTGAGACACATGTGGCCAACAATATGTTCTAACGTCCACGCGGCTATACAAAGGTATATCGTTACGAAGTAAAAACGTTAAGAGGTGTCCACAAGATGTCAGAGGAACAAGAAGGAAGAATGGGTGGTGTCACAGCGTAAACAAGATTCAAGCAATAAATAAAAGGAGCAGGGGGTGTAGATGCAGAACACAATAGAAACTGCTTATACAACAAGTGGGCCCTTCAGACCATCACCACGCCGTGCAGCAAGCACGCCACGAATAGCCACAACGATGACCGCAAACGTAAGAAGAATCCTGAAAGAATGAGCTAAACAAGGCAACGTCGAATCATATTTCAAAATACTTACCAAATCAGCCAAGCGAAACCCTCCAGGGCATTCAATTGTCCGCAGTAAAAAAACACAGGTTCGCTGTGGTGCACTCTCGGGTTTAGAACAGTCAACTATGTCATGGATGCGTACTCACACGCAGTCCAGTCCACCACCAAGGGCCGCAGTGATGCTGGCTGCACCTGCTGTCCAGAAAATCCACGTGACAAGAAGACTACGTTGCGCGTCAGCCAACGACGACGGGAACCGAATAGTCCTTATCCTTACAAGCCAATATGAGATCCGACACTGTTCATCACACTATCCGGGCGGGTGAAGAAGAAGAATATGTACAACGCAGGTAGCACAATCGTCCATATGGACGCGAACAGGAGGAAAGCGCAGCGATCGCGTTCATCAACGCTGAAGTAATTGTTGTAGTTGTTGAATTGAGCAACGAGAAAAGCAGATATAGATAACTACGGAGCTGTTCGATCAGAAGGTAACTCTGAAATGGGCATGAAATACCTCGATAATACTGAAAAGAATAAGCAGCCCGAACATGACTGCGGGAGGTTTCAGACGGGTGAACTGGGGAGAGAAAACAAGGCTTACTGGGATGCCCCCTGCGGATCCAATCCTCGAAAGCCATTTGTTAGAATATACGAGAGGTGTGTATGATATCAGGGGAGGTCGTGAATTCGTGTAGGAGATCGTAAGAGGCAGGTTGCGAGTCGGACGGAACACCACGGTATATCAACATGGAGGCTGTGCTAATGTTCCCACACTACGGACGTGACGTCACACGGAATTGGCCAAAACAAAAAGTATCGCATTGTGACGAGAGCCATGACCAACAAATGAAACGTAGATATCCCAGTGCATAGAGTATGTGGCACAAGTGATGGCATACGAAGGCAATGTCCAAGCAAGACACTCAACTGCACGAGATCAAAAGATTCTACTTATAGAGGATTCTTCATCTGGTATGCATACTCGGTCTCCCGGATGTAGATCATTGCAGACAACCTTGGGATTGACGATCCGGAATTTATCCAACGTTGAATTGTGGCGACGAGCGATGTCCCAACAAGTATCACCCTGCTGGACGATATACGAAATCGTCGTGCTGGGACAAGGGGCAGGTGCAGTAAGGGTGGGCGAGAACGCGAGCCGCCAGATGAGCAAAAGGATGACCGCAATGATAAGAAAGAAAGGGAAAAGTGTTCGGTAGGCACCTCCGCGGAGAACATGTCGAGAACCATGCTGAACCGAGTGGTACAGGTTAGCCGTGCATGCAGTCAAGACGGCAACGTACACACCTCATCCACTGCAAGAGGTTGATAACCGTCCCCACGCGCAGGTGCAGCCTCCACGTCATTATCACTGCCTCCTTCTGCGGAAACAGCGGTAGGCAATTGGGAGACTATTACCACAAAACTAAGATTGTCGTATGCTATACGAGTGGCAGACCTGTACCTTGAGTCAATTCTCCGAACTCGGAGCCTTCAGGACCCCTGTATAAAAGTCCTTCTCGATCGCGAAAGTAGTAGCACCCAGTGTCGGCATCATAGCCAACGCGTTTCACACCTTCAGGAAGTCTGTAATCGTCCTAAACACAGCATACTAGTTAATGCGGGGCAAGCATTTAAGGAAACGAGATACCTCGTCGTATTGCGTCCAGCGCCCCATGTGTGAGCGGTGAGTTTACACAGGTGGTCCAGCCAAAGAGTCAGGCGCTGGTGAGAGCAGTCAGCGCCGCATACCAAGCACGGCAAATCCCGAAATGGACCACTTTCACAGTGCACAGCAGAGAATGGAAGAAATACAATAACAACAAGGATCCTTGTAGTTCTAGAAAGCTAGCAAAGTGCAGTCACTAGTATATCGCGATGTACACTGGTTCATGTTTTCAGTCGTGTTTTTTGAGCTCAAAGATGAGAGGCAAGAACTGCAGTGGAAATGTGTCACATCAAGAGTAAACAAGCGTGCTCGTCGACACCCTCATCTCCCTGCCGCTATGACCGATGTTCAGGCTCCCTCACTGAACCAAATTCCTGCTCAGGTTGTGCAAGCGGCACCCAATACCGCCGCTCAACCCCCCACACCGAATGAAGTCGCCTCAGAGACCCTTTATATCCAAAATCTGAACGAAAAGATAAAGGTCGAAGGTTAGCTTCTCCGATGACACGCCTACGCTAGTCCGCTGACATCCATCTGGAAACAGTACTTAAAGCGTCTCTACGGGGACTTTTCAAATCGTATGGTGAAGTCCTAGATGTCGTCGCCCACAATAATCTACGGATGCGCGGTCAAGCTTTCGTATCGTTCGAATCACCCGAAGTCGCTGCTAAAGCAATGAAGGAGGTCCGAGGATTCCCTCTGTATTCAAAACCCATGGTATCACATCCTTGTCGACGATTGATTCCACCCTTATTAAGACTTCCCCTTAGCAAATATCATTTGCCAGAACTAGGTCAGACGCCGTCGTGAAACGCCTGGATGCTGAGAACTTTGAAGCACATAAAGCTCAGAGAGTCGAGCACAAACGTACATCATACTTATTACTTGCCTGTGCACATCTCATGTCTCGATCAAGGAAAGACTCGCTATTCCAATCCTCTCAAGCAAAAATTCCGTTCGAAAAGAATGGCAGCAGAAGGTAGTCTTGCACTATTCATACTTTACTGTTTTGACTGACACTGTCATCAGTCGATGGCGCTGCTGCTGCTCCAGCGCCCAAACGACCGGCTGTACAAATGCCAGATGAATACCTCCCGCCAAACAAAATCCTATTCCTGCAAAATCTACCGGAAAGCGTCACCAAGGACCAACTCATGGCACTCTTCTCCCAGTTGGCTGCTTACCCTCGCTTCTCTACCACGTCTATTAATTACTGTCTAGATATCCAAACCTGTACGAAGTCCGGCTTATTCCCACAAAACGAGATATTGCTTTCGTGGAGTACATGGACGAGACGAGTGCAGGGGTCGCCAAGGACGCTTTGCACAACTACAAGCTCGATGGAGAAAACAAGATCAAGGCATGTCTTCGTTTCGTCGTCATCTCGTACTGACACATTTCGCAGATCACCTTTGCGCGCAAGTAATCGCTTATTGTATGACCGTTGTAAGCCTTCTGTAATAAGACACGTTCTCCGTCTTTCTGTCTTTGGCTTGTCCCCATTTGTGAACTTCACATTCACGCGTGATAGCAAGCACCATGTCATAAATGCGCTGAGACCTTGCCAGTCGGTGTCTCGCTGTAATCTCGAGTTGTACTGTACCAGAAAGCACCAAAGCTCGAACTCATCGATATCGATATCATCCGTCGCCACAGCGAGCCCGACAGCGCACGCGAGGTCGCCGCTCACCATTTGGTCTCGTTCTGAGCATCTTTTCGACGACTTTTTGCTTGAATTACCACCGTCATCGACGCGCGTTATTTCAAAACCTCAAATCAACTAGACGATTATGCCCATTGTTTTCGTGCGCAAGCTTGAAACCTACAAGGAGGCCATATACTCATTTTGTGTCCTTTTTTTCTTCAACAGGAGGACGAAGACGAATATTCTGAAGGACTAGATGTCTTTGCAGAACACATGAAGTCCATGGGTACGCATCAAATGCCGTTATGAGCAATGATCCAAGTTAATCGCTCATGTTCTCTGTTCTCTAGGTTCGGAAGCAACAACGACAGGTGCCGAGTTGTCAACGCCTTATTTCACCGTATCGGAGCATACGCGGACCTTGACAATCCAAAGCGCGACGACGTCAAATCGTTCGCCATCATCGATGGACGTCGACTCTGGCTCAGAGGACATGCAAGGTATGTCTCGTCTTCATGGTGGCCTCACTATCTACTCGCGTCACTCATACTCGGATACCGTTTCGTTCGATCAGTTGAAGAACGTAGGTCCTCCTGCGTCCGGCGGGACCCGTTTCCATACTCATCCGCGATTTACAGTCACCAAGTTCATCACTACCACCACTGCCACAAGACGGCCATTTACAAGCGCTAAATGTCCTCCGTCGGCTGTCGCTGTCCCCTCCAAGAGACCTACCAACATGGTCGACTTCACCGGTCCAAGTTCGCCGCCCTCTTCGTCGAGCATCCTACCTCAGCCAGCAATGCGTCCACATGCTACAACGGGCACACAGCGAAAGTCCCAGCAAGTCAACCGGTCTGAGTTCGGCAGCGATCTCAACCCATTCCTCATCGCCCACGACGCGTTGGCTCAGTCCCTTCTTGACGCGAATAACATCTCCTGGGGAACGATATATGAAATCGCGCGTGGCGTTACTAAGGGATACTGGACATGGTCCTCGGTAACCTTGGAGAAGGTCCAGCGGCTCCGCGGAACCAATGCCCAGGCTGCGCATCAGGTCGCAGCTGTGATCCAAGGGCGCGAAGTGCTTCGGGCGCCCACGGGAGAACTCTGGTACGTATTTCTCCTAATTCGGCGCAAATTCGCTTACTCATGTGACGCGCGATGCCACTAGGTTCGAGTACGACCGCGAACAGGATGCAATCCTCGAGAACAAGGGCCGCGGACTGGGCGGAATGGGTTCATGGAAGGGCAAGGACAACTGGTATGGTGGTCGGATCCAACAAGTCGGCCGCCTAGTACGGACACAAGGTCGATTCTTGATACAGCTCGAGAAACCCGAAATTCGCCGCTCTCATCGCTTTTCTCGGTACCTCGGCTCACGGCGCATACTCCAGGTCCGAGTTGCCGACGATATCCTGCACAGGCATGGTAAAGAGATCCGCCCGCTGCTGAGCTCCAGCAAGTTCATTCTTTGTGGGAGGGTCTTCCTTCCCTTTCACGCGAAGGAAGGTAGCATGTATTTGATCGAGGTCAATCAGGACTTTGAAAGGTTCGCGAGCATTCAGGACGGAGATCAATTTCGAAAATCTTTGAAAGACTTTATTGACTGGCATAATCCCCTCCATTTGAACAGCCAGCAGGTAAGGACAGTGTTCGAGGTGAAGTCAGTATTAATGTCCCAATTGCTAGCCAATAAGTAAATGGTCGACTCGATGGGCACTCGGCCTTTCTACGTCTATCCCTACTATTGTGTTCGAACACCATCACACAATTGACATTCCAGACATCTGTAAGTCGTGTCGTCTGGTCAGATACATAATTGGTTCAATTTTATCTGTTAGACGTCAGCCCCCAAGACTGGGAAGGTAAAGCACCTGCCGAGAAGGTACTTACTGATGGATGTGGCCTTATCAACGGGGCTGCTCTCACCCAGATCATGAGAGTCATGCAATATAGTAGTAGACCCACTGCTGTTCAGGCCCGTATAGGTGGTTCAAAGGGGATGTGGGTGCTACACCCAGATCCTCTTGAGCAGGTTCCGGACGGGCCTGCCAAGATTTGGATTAGGCCATCCCAAACCAAGATCAAGCTGGGGATGCCCTCCGAGCTTGATCAAGCTCAACGAACTCTTGACCTCCTGGCACCGTCTAGGGTAACCAGACCTAGTCGGTTATCGTCGCAAACATTGGTTAACCTTGCCTACAATGGAATTAGCCATCAAGTCCTGAAAGACTTGATGGCACTTGGCCTAAAGGAGGAGATCCAGTCATTCATTGATTGGACTCAACCCCACTCTATGATCATGGTCTGGAAAGCAGTAGAAAGGGCTGGTAGTGTTGTGGTGAGTAGGCTGAGAAAGCAACTTGTAGGGCAAGCTCGTGCTCTGGGTCTTGGGCAGGTTTTTAGTGACCAGCCCAGTCAAGAGGAGGAGGATGGCGATCCAGATCTCCTTCAGCCCTTGATTAGCCACAGAAAGGTTTCTGGCCAACCCCTCACACTCCATGAAACTGTACTGGAGCTTCTGCAGGCTGGCTTTCACCCCTTAAAGCTAGATCTGTTGTTTCAGAAACTGGAGTCTGTCATCACTCTAGTCCTAGATGACTATATTGAGAAGTTTCACATTCCAGTCATAGAATCTTGTGAAGCATATGTAGTGCCTGGTAACTACCCCTTACATTGTAACTTCTATTCTGATTGTATTTTTAGATCCCTATAATGTCTTGAAAGAGAATGAAATCCATTTCAGATGTTCTGAGCCATTTATCAATCCTTCTACTGGTGAGCAATATGATATTATTCTTGGGGATGTTCTTGTAAGTATTTTTTACTTGTCATTACTATTTGTCATTAATTCAAGTGTATAAGGTATCAAGAAATCCAACAAGACTTCCTTCAGATGTTCAAAAGGTGAATCTTTCATGCTTCTTTGATATTTATAATTTATCATGAAAATAGGTTAGGGCAGTTGCTCATCCCGAACTGAGCAATTACTTTGATGTGATTGTATTTCCTGTCAAAGGAAAACAGTCTTTAGCCAGCTTTCTTGGAGGAGGAGGTAATGTGTTTATTCATTGTGTCTGTACAAATTAAATTAAACCATTTCTCATTAGATTATGATGGAGGTAAGTGAATGCAAATAAAATCAGGCAAATTTTCTGCATCTTTCTTTGTTCTTGTAGATGTTGTAATGCTTAACTGGTGCAAGCCTCTGGTAGAGCAATTTAGAGGCTCTTGTCTCTGTACAGTTCCTGCTGACCACTCTACCTTCTTTGAGAGAGAAGTAGAGCATGTCAGAGACTTTGATAGAAGAGCTTCCAAGCTTGAGCCCAAACAAGCACAGCAGGCCTTTCAGAATGTCCTCCTATTGGGACTTGCAGAGACAAGAGTGGGGCTTTATTCAAAGTTTCATGATGCTGCAGTCTATTATTTAGGGTATGGGAGTCAAAAAGCCATTCATTTGGCTTATATGTTAGTTTATTTCTTTTTCCTGGACATATCACTAACATTTAGCATAGGTTCACCACTTGCTTGGATGCAAGCAAGACTGGGCTAAGAGTCAAGCTTCCAGTCTTTAATCAGGATAGGCAGCAATGGGGACCCAAAAAGCCTTGGTATGTTTGGAAAATAGAGCAAGGACAGGCTTCCAAGAAAGCTCCTCAAGAAGCCTTTCCAAAACGTGAAGGCTCAGCTTTTATTCTTGATGTTTTAGTGGAAGAGGGGGAAATTTTAAGAAGAGATGCCCTTTATGAGTATAGGAGGCTCAAAACTCGCATTACGGAAGAGGACCAAAACCTCAGCAATCCCTGGTATACAGCAAAGGACAGGGCCACCCAAGCCAAGCAAAATGGGGTCTATGGTCTCATGGAGAATCTAGAGGACATTGAAAACCATGTTAATGAAGCATGGAGAGAGTACCAGAGGGCAGCTGCATCCGGCAAAGGTGCAGTCGGTGAGAATCCATCATCTAAGGGTGAACTTTATGACAGGGTTGCGTCCACCTTTACAAAGTCTCCCTCCTTTAGAAGCTTTAATTTCTTCTCTGATGATGATATCCAGACCCTGAAGGCTTCTTTCGCCTCTACCAGGTCTCTCAGATTTGCTTTTTCTGTTGCATTCCATGATTTGTGCACCATAAAAGCTCGAGCGAGTGGCAACACCGCCATTACGCACCAGTTTGCTCGGTGTATCACCATACCTAACGTCGTTATCCGCACGTTTTCTCAAGCCTACGGAGTTGATACCTAATGATACCACCCTTTTTAGCCATTTTTATCTCACTCTTCCTCTCTGTAGTTCTTATCTTCGCGTCGGGAATATATAACTGGCTTCTCGGAAACACAGCCACGGTAGTAATTTGTGTTACCAGTGTGAACTCTCTTCTTTTCGTGACTTCGACCTCACACAACTCTCTGCCGACGTCCCTGTGCTCTATCCTCTCCCTCAACTGTCATGTCTTACCAGGTCTTCTGTTTGGGTAACCCACTTCTTGATATACAGGTCCGAGACGGCGAGGAGCTGTTGAAGAAGTATGATCTCCTGGCAAACAATGCTATCCTTGCCGACGATAAGCATCAACCCATGTGCGTCGCATCTATCGATCCCCTCTCTCATCGTCTTGTGCGATCGCCGTCAACGTGATCATTGATGACTGGCCCGCCGCAGCTACGACGAAATCATGAAAAACTATCAGGTCACGTACGTCGCTGGAGGAGCGTCCCAGAACGCTGCGCGTGGGGCTGCTGTGAGCCATATACTCACGATCGTGCGTCTTGATGGATCTGACCATGCCCACATTTTAGTACCTCCTCCCTCCCAATTCGGTGGTGTACACGGGCTGTGTCGGCGACGACGATCTCGCCGACCAGTTGCGGGCAGCGAATAAGCGGGAGGGGTTGGATGAGGTCTACCTCGTCAAGGAGGGCGAAAAGACGGGTGCTTGCGCCGTGGTCATCACGGGCCATGATCGGTATGAAGTTCTCGCATTGCACCCTTCCTTTCTTTTTTCTTGGTGGAGGGGTGATCGCTGACGGGGGGATTTGGTCCATTCTAGGTCATTGGTGACAACGCTGCGTGCCGCCGAGAAATTCGAGGTGTCGCATCTTGCGTCGGAGGCTGTCGCGCCGCTCGTGGAGGGTGCCAAGGTGTTTTACGTCGAGGGGTTCTTCCTCACGCATGGCCTCCCCTCAGTGCTCAAACTGAGCAGACACGCGACGGTGTACAACAAGGTATGAGAGATTTTTTATCTCGTTGGACTTTTTTGTCATGACATCTCTCTCACACCTTTGTCCTGCTCTCAACGTACCCCAGACCTTTGTTCTCAACCTCTCCGCACCGTTCATACTTCAATTCTTCGGCACCCCGTTCAAAGAGGTCATTCCCTACACCGATATCATCATCGGGAACGAATCCGAGGCTCAACAGTATGCCCAAAGCTTCCTTGGTCCCGACATAACCGACATCGTGGAGATTGCCAAGAAGATCGCGACATACCCAAAGTCTAATACCCGTCCGCGCACCGTCGTGATCACCCAGGGCGCCCAATCGACCATCGTCGTCGACGGGGCGAACCCGAACACACACAAGGTGTTCCCGGTGGCGCCGATCCCGGCCGAGCTGATCGTGGATACGAACGGAGCGGGTGACGCGTTCGCAGGCGGGTTCCTGGGCGCGTACGTTGCTGGCAAGAGCCTCGATGAGTCTGTTGAGGTGGGACACAAGATGGGGGCCATGTGTGTGCAGCTGGTGCGTTGCCGCTCCATGCCCGACGCGAGCGTGTTGCTGACGTTGGCTTTTTTTCTCTGTCGTTGTTGCCGATAGGTCGGTCCCCAGTTCAAGTGGCCCAAGGTTCAGATTCTGTAATCTCTGACGACGGCGACGATTTTGACAAGAGTTGTGTTTATACCACGTACCATCTCCCACCCTCGCTCTCAACAGCGAGATACTTGTGTATCTTTACCTGCACGTCTGCTCTCCACAGCATGTAACACTTCACAGTCCTCTCATTACAACCTCGACGAATGCAGATCGTGATACTGTATAAGTTAATTCATCAGGGCCGATATGTAAAAAGAGTGTCTAAAGAACATTCTGCTACATTCAATACAAGTGCCACGTCCACGCGCACTGGGTGCAAGTATTATAGTGCGGAACGCGTCCAACCAAAAAAAGTAGCCGAAGGAAATTACGAGAGTGATATGTCAATATAATACTATGCATAGGTAGAGTACATGCTTATGAAGGAGGTGGGGAGGCGAGTGACTCCTGTCTCAGAATCTGGAGCATTAGATCGAGTACCGTAGAGGTCGGGCTGCTCGTACTGACCTGCGTCAATAGCTCAGCTAGCATAAGTATGGTTATAATTAATAGGGAGAAGAAAGAACAAGCAGTAAAAAAACCGACCTGGATTCAACATGGGTTCTCCGTCTTCTGTGAGCATTTGCTCCATTTCGAGAGGATGCTCTAGAGGTACTGGGTGAGAGGGCGAATAAGGATGGTCTGAGTCAGGTGTGAGCAGATTCTGAACGATGGACGTTTCATTGTCGCTGTTATTCCCTTCTTCGTGCGGTGGGCCGATTGAACTGGGTGGAGAAACATGTTTCCCGCATGTGGGAGATGGCCCTGTCTCAGATGATCCTATTACTTGACCGTCTGTGGAAGATTCACCATCTATCGTATTGAATACTGCAGTGAGAGATGCTTCTGTGACGGGTAAACATGACTCACTCTCAGCACTACTCGCAGATGGCGATACTAGCGAAGGATCGATCACAGCAGTCTCGGTGTCACCAGTCTCAGAAGGGTCTTTCATGCCGACACGATCCAACGAAGGGTCGACGGCCATCACAGGGCTACCTTTACGCGAGGATGATGAATCGCCATTGCTCGATGGGCTAATACCATTTGACACCTGTTGCTGGGCTACGACATCAGGAGGAGGGGGCATCATGGTACCGGGCCGATAATACTGTGGGGGTGTATTGTAGTAGGGCTGTGCGTAACCGGGATGGATCATATGAGGGGGAGGTGGTTGGGAACCATCGCCGCCCCAAGGAGGTGCAGGTTGCCAGCTTGCTTGATGTAACCGAGTTGCAGACGTAGGGAGACCGACGGCAGGGGAGTAGTGAGCATCGACCATCATTCCAGGTGGAGGTATCATAACTGTCGATAGCTTGTATCAGGGTGTCATACCAGGAATGCATATACCCACCGCCTGCAAATGTGTGTTGACGGTAATAGCTTTGTGGGCCACCTGGAGGGACTGTGGTCGGAGGAAGGGAAGCGGGGGCGGGAGGATTCTCCTTTGGCGAGGGTGTTCTACTGCGGCTCTTTGATCGCGAACCAGAAGAACGAGGATCCTCGTCACCAATGGACTGCCTCCTGTCTACACCGTCTGAAGGCTCGATCACGACCCCATTATGTCTGGCGGATGGGTTGATGAAGCAAATTAGAGAAGCGAGATACATGCACTCACCTCGACTTTTGATGTCTCCGAAGGGCGTCGGTCTGGAATGTAGTCAGTTGAATGCACGAGGCAAGGGGAACCAGAGACGGACACGAGTGAACCTGGCGTCACACTGAGGGCAAGCACTGTAGAGGGTCAGTGTATGCGTGCTCCGATAAATAGAACACGCACAATCCGGGCACAGAGTGAAGCTTGGTCGTGCGTTGATGTCTCTTGAGATCAGCCTCTCTAGCGAACTGCTTGTTGCAACCGTTGATCCTGCAGGGCCATACAGTGGAGTCTGAAGACTTCTTTGAGGGGGAAGGCTTGTCATGCTGCTGGGTTTTCTTCTTGTGGGCATCCTTCTTCTGGTCGGGCTACAGGCAAGAGGAACGCGATCCGATTGAGGCGCGCGTACGAAATGATGCAGGTGGCTGATTCAACGGGGGATCGGAAATGCGACGAGCAAAGAGCGTTACGCACTGTCTGCTTCGACTGTCGGACCATTCTTTTTTACAGACTCGCTTGGGGATCTCACTGTGGACGACGACGACGACGACGAGGCAGACAATTCTTCAGGACTTGTTCTATCGACCGCCTGTATGTTTTGGCCGTGGCTTCGGAAACGGTGGCTGATGATCCCAGGTGGCGATTTAGGGCGTGGCGTCTGCTGGCGGTCGCTGTGGCTGCCCTTCGTCCGCCCCAAAATCACATATACATGCACAAATATCTTGTGTAATCAACCCCTCCCCACCACCTCCTTTCGTCACATCCCGCTATCGTCCTTCTCCACCACGGATACGCTTCGTTCATCGCCTCCTGCAGATACCGGGCCATTAAAGTAGCCAGGTAGCCTGGTTCCGTCTACCGCGATACCGCAGTGACTACCAGCGCATGTCAGATTATTCAAGGCAACAGACATAAAAATGCACTTCACTTGATGATCTGTTTCCAGTATGCTTCAAACTCGAATTCAAACTTGTGGTCACCCCCGAATTCAGCATCGAGCTGAGATCGCGGAATAAGCTCGAACAGGTCCGGATTAAAGCGCATCTATCATATAAGTCTATGTTTGAAGGTCACGGCAAATATCATCTCAACTTTATCTCGGGTGATGGGATCCAGAAAGGGGGCGATCCCTTTGTAGAAAAAGTTGAGAAGGAGTGGAAGGTTGATGACGATAGCACGACCCAGCGTTTCCACGTAATGTTGTTGGAGAATGGTGAGTACCTGCCAAGACGACATGTTACGTCAAGTACTAACACAAGGGGAAAGCCCACCTTGCCCGCCACAGATATAGGAGGATTAGTGCGAAGAGTGGTGGTTTTGTAATCCACCAGGATAACGAGGGTCTCCTGGCCTGATGGCATCACGTCCTTGGCGCGTTCTCTGTTCGGCGCCGAGTTAAGACTAATGCAATCGATAGTCAGCTCTACCTACAGCCACCACACGAGATGTCTCAGCTGACGAGGGCTGGTCTCGGTGTTTTCTCTACCCGGGCGCATGTAGAGGATGGGGCGTCCATCTTTGTCAAAACCTGTAAGGAGGCTGTGCCCGTGTCAATCCACCCGGCGCGCCTACTTATCAACACGGAAACCTACATCTTACCGGTCTCACTCTCGATCTTGACCTGGAATGATCACATCGTATTGATTGATGAGTAATAAGGGCGCATCTCCCTTGCTCACCTCGTCCGGCGGAATGAGGTCGGGTTTGTATTCCCTCCTCCATTCCAGCGTTGCCTTGATTCTCTTTTGTGCATCGTGCATCTTCCACTTCACAGCACGCATATAGCGAGGGATGGTGTCAGGCTTGCGCAACCAGCGAAGTTCCCATTGATGGTACGGATCCGAAGCAGGTAGGAGGAGAGAGTGGGCATACTTTCAGCAAAACGGTAACGTGAAACGAACGTTAAGCACCGAGTGGCATGGTGATGCGGCTGGATAACTCACCTGGCGGAGCGACTCTATTTGTGCAGATTGTTCTTCCGAGTATACATGGATGGGCTTAATTACTGTCCCTGGATCTGGCGCTGTGAGCACTGTAGTGGTAGGGGACATTGCAGAGATTGGTCTAGAGAGAATTGAGTGAGGGAGAGCAGAAAGATCGGCCAGACTCACCATGGTATGACGAGAGGCATATGCCTATATTAGTCATGCACCGCAATCGGAAGACATTGTCCGGCCGCCACACACCCTCTCACACTCAGCTAACCATGCATTTGATGTACACCCTTGATAGCAGCGGGAACAGAGTGTACACTCTCAAAGTGCGTCTCTTTCTTGTCGAGGCACTTGTGTTCATGCCTTCTGCAGAAAACGACCGACCAAGGCAGGATCACCAAGTCTGCACACCCAGGTACGCCTGCGTCTTCGGCTTGTCGTGGGTCTGCTTCAAATAAGGGCCCTGTGCAGCTCGCT
>JBBPKD010000425.1:0-20582 GCA_038089075.1 Singerocomus inundabilis
AAGGGTCTTGGTTATTATTCCCGTGCTGCACGCTTATTAAGCGGTGCACAGAAGGTGGTGAAGGAGCTCGACGGCCGGCTTCCAGACAATGCCAAGGATATGCAAGCGCAGATACCCGGGATTGGTCGTTACAGCGCCGGTGCAATTTGTTCCATCGCCTACAACCAACCTGTTCCTGTCGTAAGTCTACTTTCTGAACCTTGCATTTTCTTTTCAATGGACAGTGTCCTTGACTCGTAGGTGGATGGGAACGTCATTCGACTGCTTACACGCTTTTTAGCGCTGTATGCGCCGCCGAAAGGGAAGCGGGCCCAGGATATATTGTGGACAGGTGCGGAAGCGTTTGTGGATGGTTCGTCACGACCGGGGGATATCAATCAAGCGTTGATTGAACTCGGGAGTACGGTATGCAAGGTCAGAGATCCCGCGTGCGGGGACTGTCCTTTGCGATCCTGGTGTCGTGCATATCGAAATATACAATCTGATTCTGTAAGAGGGCCACTTCAGTTCGTGTATTGGTTCGATGGCGCTCAATGATGTCCTCGATAGAGCTCAGTCGAGGGAGAGGCGGACATTGAAGAGCTTTGTTCTCTTTGCGAACCACTCCCAATAGACGACCTAGACACGGGCCTGGTCACTATATACCCTATGAAAGTCGAGCGGAAGAAACCTCGCAAGGAACTCGATTCCGTCAATGTGATTGAATGGCGCACTGCAGATGACTGCAAGCGACTCTTTTTGCTTGTCCGCAGGCCTGAAGGAGGTCAGTATCCTCCCCACCCCCCACTTGCACCCGCTCTTGCTCAAAATATGTGATGGCGAAAGCTGACTGGCATTGTCTGAACAACCCCTATAGGAATCCTTGCCGGACTGCATGAGTTTCCGACGGCACCTAACATTTCTGGTGCGTCTGCGACCGCAATCAACATGGCCAAGATTCCGAACAGCCTCCTCAAGGATCTGCTCGTTGATCCACTCCCATGCCCGCACCATCTCGACCCAGATTCTCTGTTGGGGACGAACCCCACCAGACGGGAGAGTGGTGTGGATGAGGGGGATGGCGGTCCGGATGTAGCAATGCGGATCGTGCACGTCAAGCCTGCGGGGGACGTCGTCCACGTTTTCTCGCACATCCGGAAAACGTATCGTATCCAGTGGGTGCTGTTGCAGGGCGGTGGGGACGAACCTCCCAAGCTGCGGCCCTTTTCTGGCTCGGGCTTGGGCTCGGGCTCAGGGTCGTCGACACACAGCAGGACCAAGACAGCGCGGAAAGGCAAATCACGAAAGTGTTCAGAAGCGGGGTTGGAGGAAGGTCAAGCCGGAGAAGCTGCGACTGCCGATGACGTTGCGCAGTGGACCCCACTGGATCGTGTTGAACACGCAAAGTACGTGAAAAACTAGCAATGTTGCCACTGACGAGAACTAACTGTCTCACTTTAGTATCGGAACCGGCGTAATGAAGGTGTGGAAACGTGTTCAGATGCTATGGCAATCCCCATCAAAGGACCTCTGAAGATGCTATATTTGTCGTCAATTATGCACGGATCGTCCCCTACATTTCTTCGGTGTACGAGGGTGAATACACACAGCCTAACATATCTATATCATCTAATGAGCCGTAACATATTTACGCCCCCTTCTCCTTATGTTTTGCTCTTTCAGATGTCAAAAGCCCGTTCATAGTTGTCTTACCTCGTCAAGTCTTTTATTCTCACCACTGATACCCTTCCGTTTTTCTTATTACTGTATAAAAAGCTAACATGTAAAGATAACTTCTCTTGAGTTACACACCAAACGACCGAGCACTCCCGCCTACTTAGTTCCTTAGATAACCCTGGAAGGTTGGCGGTCGAAGTAGTGGTCAAGCATCCTGATGAGCCTCTCCCTTAAAACTGCTGCCTACCACCCCTGCACCTGTGCATCATGGGTCCTGATCAACTGATTCCATTTTCCGCGGCGCCGCCTCAGTCTATCTCAAGAACAAGCATCGGTGACGCTTGACCACCTCTTTGAGCGAAAATATAGGGAAGAAGCCGTATTCGCTACTGGCACTAAAAGCTGCACATAGCAGCGAATGGCTTCTGTTTGTCCACCATCCAGGTTCATAACCACTGGTTACTCCATCCTGTGGCGCAGTTTCGGTGCACAAAGCTAGCGAGATGGAGTCTCCCGCTACGGGAGGGCCAGATGAATGATAGGATGACAGAAGGAGTGCTGAGACGTACATTCATGCGACGAAAATGGCAAGAATGCAAGTCATGCCACGACGCTCGTAACAAACTTCTTGCGTTTCAGGAGGTTTACTTTGGAAAGCTTTACTTGGACCTCCTTTGAAGGGGTTTGTCACCGAGGCTTGTGGAAAGCTATCAGGGCTCCACGTTTGCCAGGCTGGAACACCCAGCTCCCTCTGATAGGGGCTGAGTCGATACCAGAAACATCTCTGACTCGTATGTTGAGTAAGTAGATCCCTACTCACCTGTATTTATGGACATCAAATTATACTTTCTTGACGTCGACAGAGGTCACGACGAAGTCATCTTCAAGCTGACCCAGCTGGGGTGAATTCGTCTTGAGATCGATTGCGAACCCATGCTCGTCGAGGTAGTTTTGGAAATCAGCGTCATGGATGTTTCCTTCCACGACGAGCTCGCCGTTACTGTCTTGTGTTCCATAGTCACCGACCTGGTATGAGGGCAGAGGTAAATACGACTGCTAACCACCGGGAAGGCAGAGGGATGCCGACATCGATGCGGTCGGGAGGGTCCCAATTGGCCCACATGCCAGTAACGGTATGAATGTTATGGACAAAATGTTGGATTCTAGGGTGCGGTGGCTGCAGCGACATGGTGAGCAGGCCAAGAGAGGGGAGAGGAGGTACTGACACAAGTTAGGTCCTGTTGAATCGGTGAGTTTCAGTTGGGGTAGCTTACCGACTCGGCTAGCTGGCCCGGCTAAGCCTTTGGACTCCACAACTCGGATAACGTCAGATCCAGGTATACAGAGCCCTCGTGATGGAAATGATAAGCCCTTCCTTGCCAATCTCAGCCTTCTGATGCTTGCCCTATGACAAGAACAGCAACAGCGACTCATACAGCACATGGTGCTGCTCCTCAACATCATGAGGCATCGTCTGAGTTGCGGAGTCCACAGCTCGTAGCCGAGCCCTGCTACATTATGACGTCACACTCCAGAGATCTTTTTCACACACGTTACAAGAAAGTACGCGGATGGAGATGGTGCAAGGAGGCGCACATATTCCATGACACGCACTACCAGACCATGACTAGTTGACTAGCCAACCGTTCAAGTCGTCCGCTTGGAGGTGTCTTGTTCCTTTGTCCTGCCAAGTTGGTTCTCTGCAAACGCTCTCCATCATGTCTGCCGCTGGTACCTCGAACATGATCTAGCAAGCAAGTTGATGTCCTGGAGAGTGTAAGGCTCATCGTACTAAGCAGCTGAAGACGAAACTGAGTGAACCGACAGCCAGTTGCGATAATGACCCTTGAAAAATCGTTTCCCATTGCTTGTCAAGCCATCCGATCTATTAGAACTGCTTACTACTCGCTCCTCTCAGCCTCTCCAGCATGCCCAAACGTACGAGGATACACACCAGCACTGGTACGAGCAAGTACGCGACGTCTTTGGGATGCCTCGGCGGAAGATGTCTGACGGATCGCTGGATAAAGATGGGTGCAAACGAGGTTCGTTGCACGGTGGGTCCCATTCGACCAAGTTGATACGCAAAGTACGTGAAAACTCGCAAAGTTGCCGCCTACGAGAGAGTTAACTGTCTCGTTCAAGTATCAGAACTGGCATGAAAACGCGTTAAGATTCTATGGTAATCCTCGTCCTCTAAAATCACCAAAAAAGGCAATATTTATTGTATGATGCAATGATGTACGAGTCGTTCCCTACATTTTCTAGTGTACACAGCACCTGAGGGTCAAAGGCATATATGCCAATGAATTATAACATATTTATAGTCGTCCCCCCTGCCTCTCACGCAGCCGAGAATTCAAGGACACATGCCTCCGCGAGGTCCCAGACCTTTTCTAGCTTGAGACCTGCTGCGGTCCTGTGGAGAGCCTGTGTGTGAGAAGCAAGAGTCACCACAACCAATTGACTTACGCAAGTTCCAAGGAGTTCTGTAGTGTGCGTTCCTTGGCATTGTGGAGGATCCACATCGTCAAGTCCTGTTGGTACATGCGAATGTTGCCCACACCAAAGTTGGGAAGTAGCGGTTCAGGTGCCTATGAAACATGGGGCAAGGATCATGCTCAGAAAATCTGACCTCAAGTCATGCAAAAAATACCAACCACGACAGTACCGAGGGACGCAGCTTCTTCCTGAGCTTGTGTTCGACTCAGTTCCCGAACCACGTAGTCGTCTGGTGTTGGCAGCGTGAGTCTCGACTGTGGAAGGCCCCAAACACGTTCAACGCACGAATGAGGACGCGACTGTGCGGTCCCAGTGCTTGGCGAAGGTTGCGGAGGATGAGCGCTGACTCGTGGTCCGGCCAGTCGTGAATGATGTTTCGGAGCTATTTCAAAAGTAATCGTTCACGTCAGTCATCGTCATCAACGAGCACGCCGTCGCGCTGTCGTATGCGCGATGAATGTGAGACCCACATAGTAGATGTCTCTACCCTTGACGGGGACTTGCGTGAAGAAGTTGAGCTCTGCAAACTCAATTCGGCTCTCCCGGATGGCTTCTGGGCAGTCTCTTTGCCAGACCTAGCAGAAGGTTAGGATATCATCCATGGACGACTTTGAAACCAGAAATACTCACACTTCGGGCCTGAACGAGTGCTTCTGGCAAATCATGGACCGTGATGTTGATGTGTTTGTGTGTTTTCGCGAGAGGAAGGGAGAAGGCACCAATGCCTCCACCAACATCAACGACAGTGGAATACTTCTCGAAGGGGAAGTCTGACCCGATAGTTAGGGGGAGTTTAAGTCATACAGATGACAGTACGCACGAGTCAGCACCGCAAGAGAACCCATAATGCCGCTGAGTCCTCTCATAGACTGATGGTAACTCTGTACGCGCTATTAGGACTCTGAAGGCATTAAAGTGACCCGTCAACATACTTCTCTTCGCGCGTCCTGAAATACGGGCATGAGACGAATGCATTTCTCACACGGACACCACACCCTCTCACCTCTTGTCTCATCCAATCAAAGAATGTACCGGTAATGCCCTCCTTATTGTTAGCATACATCACCGGTGCATGGTCAGGGTGTTCAGAGCTTGCAGTTGTCGAGTCTTTCAAGCTCTCATACAACACAGACGCGCCCTTGGCACACGCTTCGACGTGAAGACTGATCATGTGACGGACCGGGTTCTCACTGTGGAGGATCAGAGAGAGGCGGTTGTTTGCAAACGTGTCCGTCTCCACTGAGGAACAGGATGAGTGAGATTACTCGACCAATATGTGAGAGGACAATCGACCTTCGGTGTAGCAGCCTCTGGTAGCCAGAAGGCGCATCAGACGCGCGAGTTTCTTTGCGTCGATGTTGATAATGGCGGAGAGCTTGTTGACGTGGATACCCTTTGGGTAGTTCACGAGGATATTGGTGATGTTCTCTCGGAGAGCAACGCGGATGCAAGCATAATCGTATACTTGCACAAGCTAAGTGGGTGATAGGTACAGTATGTTAGCGCTGGAAGGATAACGGACGGCCATGGCGCACGTTGATGGCAGTGTGTGACGGAGGTGCAAGGGTAGTGCAGAGCTGAGCACATGCACCTTCGAGAGTGCGAACGATGCTCTTCAGTGCAACCTGGTCCATGGCATTATCAAGGGGGTGAAGCTCGGTGGCGTCGATGGAGGGGACGTCATCTCCTGCTTTCTCATACTCTGCAATGGCCTCCTGGGCAGCTGAGTTGATCAATTTCAAGAGGGATTCTAATTTAGCTTTGTTGGTCGACATCATGACAGGACGAAAAGTGGGGGGGAGCTTTGAGCTTCATTTTATGCTCAAGTCGATGTTTATAAGTACATCCGACGGGTCCTTGAAGGTTGGAGCATCAAAGGTCACCCGTCAGGTTGATGTCACTCACTTTGTAATCGTGTAACTTTTCAGCCTTGCTTGTCAAGGCTTCCTCGCACAGAACAGCACTCACGAGGAGCATGCCTTCAAATAGGGCAAAGTACATGCGGCTGTCGAACACCTGGAACGAGAATAAGTCAAACAGTGATCACTTCCAGTTCGACTTATCGTGCCAAGAGATATCCAAGAAAGATAGAGTTCCCACCCTACCATGCCCAACCGTGTGTGCGGTAATCATGTCCGCTCCAGAATGCATCAACTCCCCAAGACGTCTTCTCGACTACGCCGCGGAATCTTGATTCTTGTACCGACCTATATCTACTCTATCCCCGAGTGGTTAGAATCAAGCTATAGATAAAAAGAAGTTTACCCACAGTGCTGACTGCTTCCCCGAGCTCGCCAACGTCCCCGGCAAGTGGGCATAGGACGACCCTGTCCACGATTTGCCTTCGAACAACGTAAACCAGAGAGGTCGCGAAACAAAATAGTGCTTCTTTGCCCCTTTCTCCTCACCCCTCGAGCACGGTCACGGAAGACCCATCAAGCTCCATCGGAAACTGCGCAACAAGGATCGCCAAGTGAGCACATACAGTGGGAACAACTCGTGTGACAGGGAAATGGTAGCTCAAATTTTGAACCATTATCCGGCACCACCTTGAACCTGGAGATGATGGTGTCACACGACTAGCTCAACACTCAGGGATTGGTCAACACTGAGATTCGAAAAGACCTGTGCTTACCTGTGTTTCAGTCAAGCTCACCCGTGGGTCAGCATTCCAACTCGAGGTATTTCTTCCCTGCTGGCAGTCATCCCTGGAAATGTGATGAGAATGAATTACACAGCCTGTGTTACCACCGTCCAAAGGAAACACCCATATTTCGCAATGATATCCCAAAAGTTCTCAATGCCACCACATGGTTCGATTCCCAACGCATGGGAAAACTCGTCCCGGCTATTCGTCGAGCCACTATCTCAATCTCCTCGGGCAAAAAATCGACAAAAGAAGACTCGGAGCACACATTCTGGGAAGGAATCGTGTCAAAGAATCTAAAAATACGCGTGACAAACGAACCAGGTATGTTACTAGCAAGCTTTAGCTGGGACGAGTCGGCGGCAAGGCCACGTACTGTCAATTTGTCCATGCCCTCTAGCGCCGCGCACGCATATAGAGAATTAGAACAAACGAGTGCATGCGCAAGATTTAGACTGTTGGTTGCATCTCTGTCGGCTCGCAACTCCATATCATTGATTGTGGCGATAAATATTTACATATCTACATGTTTAAAGGCCCGGCGGCGAATTGATTGGAAAAGCTTGTGGCACTTATAAACATGTACTTGTTGTAGTCTTACAAGAAACGGGAAACAGCATGTGTAATGTTGCACTAGGCATAAGCATATCAGAAAAGCAAGGGGGAAAAGTTCAGGGTTTCAAGGAGAGAAGGAAAAAGGCAATATAGGGAAATACAAAAACGTCTGATGGGGGAGGACCAAAAAAACGAAGAATAGGAGAAGAAATGCGCTCGAAAACTGCATCGCCGATGCCTACTCACTACTATGACCTTAAACTACTTGACTGAGATTGCGCAGCTATCTCTTGCTGTCGTTGCCAAACGAGCTCTGCCCAGAGTGGATTCGGTGGTATGTGACCAACCAGAGCGCGAAGAACTTCCAGCCTGGACCAAACTCGTCAGCGAAGACGCGGCAACATAAATATATGACGTACCACTTCGTCTTCTCCTCGTCCGAATCAGCGAAGAATAAAATCTGTTGTCCAGATGGGAAAGTGAGTCTGAAAGAACGTTCAACAGCAATCAACGAGTCGTAGTCATCTTCATAATGACCGCTGGAACTAAGTGCCGCCGAACGTGCATTTTGGGTGTCTTCCACTGTAATGGCTTTCTTCAGGTTGATCGTTGCCATGGCTTTCTTCGTGACATCACTAAATGCAATGAGATTGGCACCTGTGACCCTAAACGTTCGCCGTCTCCACGTCTTGTAAAAATCGGCAACTTGAAATCCAACTACAACACCGAGCGGAAGCAATACTCACCGTACAATCACCGCCATTCTGCGTCAGCGTGCCTTCAAAGTACGTCACTTTATGCCACGCGACATGTCTAAGGCCACGAAGACATTCGTCCAAGCTCAAGGGCAGCTGCTGAGACAAGACACCAGGAAGGGACGGTAACCTGAAAGTCTGAAGAACGATCTCGCCAAGTTCCATCGTTGAGGCACCCCCTGAAGCTTCGGAGCGCTGACCAATCAACGGGTATCTAATCTCTAGTAGACGGGTGTCACATCGCGCTGCGATGTCCTTAAAAGAGATGAGAGCCCTGGCAAGCGTACCATCTTGCTTCAAGTAGCGGGCGAGGTTGTCTGGGAATTTATGGGGTGGCGCTGGGGGAGGAGGGGGTGTGGCTTGTGCGGGTGGCTTCTTCGGGGATGATGAAAGGAAACTGAACATGCCACCTTTGGGTTTCGGTGGTGGAGCTATCGGCTGAGGAGCCGGTGCAGGAGGTGGCACAAGAGCTTTAAACTGTGCGACAATGTGAGGATCGCATCGAATCTTCAACGTGAGCGTAAACTCAAGCCTATTGTGTTCAATCCTGGAGAAGATACCCTGAGCTTGGTATGGAGGGAGCGTAGAGTTCGACGTACAACTCAAATTCCTGGTCAATACGCGCATCAGGAAACAACCGTATTTCTGGTGTCGTGACATAGTGAATGCCATTGTTTAGAGTGCATGTCATTGCTGTGGCTTGCTGTGGTATGGGAACCCTGAGGCCTCTCACTCCTAGCACTGAGGGCAGAATCAGGAGGTGCGAATGGAGAAGATAACAGATACTTGCCTCTAACGAAGACTTTGCCGTGTGCTTTGCCTGGTTTATCTTGAGATCGGTACTCCTTGATCTGCTTAGCATGTTCGTTCTGCTTCTGTTAGAATATCCAAGTATACGATACGAATACCAAACTTACCGTGTCAGAAGTGTGTCTAATACTCTTCCAAGCTTCATCACCGTTTACATCGCCAGCGAACGACGTGTGTAAGACCTGTTCAGCATCTGCCGAGGCAAAAATGGCTTCGTGTTCGCGGACACGATACTTCAAGATAGAGTAAGATCATCACGACCACTTGTCACCATCGAAAATGACTTACGCCCTGGCTTTGCTCGGGATCGCGTTTTCGCAATTCCCTCGATATGCTATCTGCCAAAAGTTCCTCCTCAGTGTCAGAAATTCCAATATCAAGAAGCAAGTTGTTCTTCCACGGTGCACCGACGTCGCCAGTGCTGCGACTACGCCTTCGGTTTGGGCGAGTAGTACTCGGTGGCGTAGACGTTGGACGAGGAGGTGTATAATAGCCCATTGACTCCTCTTCGTCCCTCTTTCGTGCTTCCCTTCGCTTAGCTAAAATCAACTGCTCTCTTGCCTTAATGGCATCCCTGGTTGGGAAAGCAGGCGCAGGCGCTTCGTCCACTGGGCTCCTGAACGAAGGTGCCGTATAGACAACCGAATCCGTCGCAGCACGCTGTATCGGTAACGGTACAGATCCAGCGAGCTGTACGAAAGGCGCACTGCGGGAATTATCCACCGAGAGATCCATGTCCGTCCCCGTCTGTATGCTGTCGTCGCCAATGTCACTGCTCAAATTAGTACTGGACTGACCAGGCTTGATACCCTCCGTCACCAATTCAGCACAGACCTCAGAGCGTGCATTTGGACTGTCGGTGCTGGAACCAGTGCTGACTATTACATCATCCACGAGGCGATCCAGGGCGGACCGCATTATTCCGAATCGCATGGACCCTAATGAATCTCGCAACCCCATCCCTAGACTTCCACTGAGATCAAAGCTCGCCTCGAGCATATCGGAGCTTGAATGCGGGCGGACAGGCAGAGATTGAGGTTGGAGTAGCTCCACCATTGATATTTCGTTGGGTGGCAAATCGCCGTCCGCAGTAGTGGACAATGCATCGCTCTCTTCGGTATCCTCTCCATTATGCTCGACGGCATTTTCCTGACCACTGGTATTGATGGTAGCAGGACTCATCGTGCGCTTTTCGGCGGTCTGGATAGTCGCATACTCGGCGCTGAGATCAATAACTCCAGACATTATATCAGAATGTTGATCGTTCTCCTTGGATGATTCTCCGACATCCGGAGCCACAATGCTCTGCTCATCATGGATTTGGTCGTCCATACTTGTGACTGCAGGTGGTTCTGCAGGGGCTATGGGGGAACCGGGTGCAGGTGACCCTATTGGGCTTTCCGTACTCCTTTGCCGCATTAACCGCATCTGGACATCCTCTCTGCTGATTCTCGTTTTCGGCATGCGCCCACTTTGCAACTCCTGTCCGCTTGCAGTCTCGCGCAAGGGAGAGCCTGCCCGTATGGATGGGGAAGCAGACCTGAGAGCCGGTGAACCAGAGAGTCTAGAGGACAGATGAAGTGGGGAATCTGATCGTCGGCCCATGTTCAGGCTTGTCGGGGAACCCGAAATGCGTTGAAGCGTCACTCCTGATGGAGAGACTGGGCGCGATCCACTACCACCGGTGGGAGTGGGAACTGGAGACATACGTAATTGTGGTGGATTATGTGACGATGGACTATCTCCCCTGTGGATAACCTGCTCGGCGGCGGAAATATAAGATGAAACGGACGTGACAAAGGAAAGAGGGGGGGTGCTCGGGGGAGGGGTGCTCGTCGAAAACGACGCATTACGTAGAATAAGGTCAGGAAGCCTGGGGACATCCTCCTTGTTGTCGGGTTGTGGCGGATGAAAAACCTTCTGTAGCTCTGCTTCTAGATCAAGGTTGGACAATGACACCTCCGACTGGCCAATCGACAAGTTCGTGGGGTCTAATGGGTTATCGAATGAAGTAAAGGACAACTCGCCAACGTCTTCCTTTGGTTTTGATACAGAGAATGGGTCGACAGCTGGTACGGCTACTTTGTAACACCGTAAGGATCAAAACCGGAAGAGAGACGATTTAAACTCACCACTCTGAGTACTCTTGGGAGAGCTTTCATTCATCGACGGTTGCAACTCAAACCGCGGAATGAGCGAATCTCGATTGGAGTGCTCGCTCCGTACATGCTTTTTCGCCGGACTTGGTGAGGGTGGCATCATGTTGACGTCCGCTTCGACTTCATCAACTCGGCGATCTTGGCCGGCACGCTCGACGTGCGTCGACCTCCCAAGTGGAATGTCCAAGCCAGAGATGTCCATCGAGGACTCCGCTATTTGGGGAGGTGTCGAAGGAGAATCCTGCACGGAGAAACTTGGGGTAGAGATTGCGGGAGACGACACACTAGCTCGACGCCGTGCGCGCTCTGCATGGTGGCTACGTCCGTAAGGAATCCCATCCTCCGTTTCCATGTCCGCAGGCAGAGAGGGATGGCGACTAGGGGTTGAGGGCATGCCTAGTCCTGTGAGAGAAGCAGATTGCAACATATTGTCGACGATGCCGGTGACACTTTGATCTACATCACTAAGGTGAACACTCTCAAAGTTGCACTGTTCCGCTTCGTCATCACCCATGGCATTATTGTGACCTTGTGAGCAATGAGTCTCCAATTCGACGCGCTGTTCAGGTTCACCATAATCATCCTCATCAGATGAAAAGAACGGATTCTCATCCTCTTCGTCGCGATCAAACTCCAAAACATCGCAACGTTCATCGAACGTCACTGTTTTCCGTCTCTGTCGTTTACCGTCCAACGAGGGCTGATCTGCGGTGCGAGGCCCATGAAGTCGCTTTGAAACGAGCGAGGAACGGGATGGAGTGATTGGGCGGGAAGGGGGTGCCGAAGGGGGGGGTGATGGTGGCGCAATGGGCGGTGTTGGAGCTGGCGTCAATGTTGCTTTGGGAGGGACCGGGGGTGGCTCCTCCGCTTCGACGTCGGCCACTCGTTTGAAGGGGCTCTTCGTGACAGGCTCTTTCTCGATGAGCCCTTGATAAGCTGTGGATTGGCGTCTTTCGCGCTTGAAAGCAAAAGGTCTTTCATTCTCAGCTTGTTCATGCATAGAATCTGGGCGAGGCCGCTTTTCGCCGCTAACTCGGCGAGTGCCTTGTTGAACTGGGGGAGTACCATTAAGGGTGAGGGTAGAAGGTAGGGGAGGGACAGAAGGTTGGGTTTTGAACGGTGATTTGGACACGAGATTATTGTTCTTGACATGCTTGTAACTGGCTGAAGATCGGCGAGGAATCACGGGAAAAGGAGGTTTTCCTTCGCGCTTTGCGATCCTAAGTGGGGTTGTCCCAGAACTTGAACCCGGCGACGACGACTTGCTCCATCCTTTGGCAGAATCGCGACGGATCGATGACTGAACTGGATCAGGCGTGTTCGGAAGCCGTCTGTCCCTCGACGGGGGCGCTGTCGACAGACGCTGAGTGTTCATAATAAGTCTTCCTGAGATGTTTAAGCGACGATGTCGCTGCCGTTTCAGTGGCCGGTGTCGTCGTCGTTGTCGTCGTCGTCGTTGTCGTCGCGTACGTTGATTGGGAAGAAACAAAGACCGTGGGAACTCTTGTCAAACGCGTCTGCCACGTGACCGCGAATATCGCCAAACACGAGTAAATACCCGCCTATCAATTGAATGTGATCTTCCATGCTTGATCGTTGTCGTTTTGCAATGATCCTTGACAGAACCGACCTATGCGCTCTGGAGCCTGTTTCACAAGGTTGACACTCATCTTGCAATACAAAATTCCTCCATGCATTCCTCTGAATTTTCATAAATCTCCTCTCGTTCTCCCAGGATGCGGAGATTACTCGTAAAACCAGTGCTGATTGTATCCCTGTAGGAGAATATCTTGCGATGTAGTTCGGATCCTAGCTTGTAATCAGGGGTGAGAACAATCCCACTTTGTAAAGACTGATCCCCTGATTAAGCAGAACAATCAACTTGGCCAGTCGAGTCACTGAAACAGCAAGCATTAATGGGGTAGTGGTAACCTGGGTCGTTGCCATCGACCCGCCGGGGGTTCGATTCCCCCTTAATGCATCACCTTTTTTTTCGTGCTTGCACCTAGGGCGTAGCAAGGGTTTTCAGACTTGATGTCGACATTGGGGAGAAGTTCAGCAGACACCTGCGAGAGGGACCAGAAAGCTTATGTACGTAACGAACAATGGGAAATATTGCTTGGCTGAGTGGAACAGGTTGTTATAGCAAAAAGTGGAGGTCAAAGCGCATCTCCATTGAAACTCCAAACCTGAGATCGTGGAGAGCTTGTGGCTCATAAGGCGGTAAAGCAAATCTTGAAACGTAATTGTAGTACATCTGCACCAAACGATATGTACGCTTGACGTCTTGATCATCAAATCACACCCAGTTTCGCTTTTAGTTCGCTGATTGTATCAATGATGCCCACTCCCGCAGCCCTGAGGGCGTCCCATTCATTGCCGTCCGTCGAAACGCTCCGCACGCCTTCCTTCACGACCCACGTCCTCCACCCGTCGAACTTGGCCGCATCGATAGCGGACTCCTTGACGCAATAGTCCCCCGCCACACCAACAACATACAGGTCTGTCACCCCCTTCTCTCGCAACAGCCCCTCCAAGTTTGAAACCACCAGGCCCCAGGGATCTTTAAATGCAGAGTAACACTCCACCCCCAACTCTCTTCCTTTCAGTATGATCGCATCAAACTGATCCTCGCGCAGAGGTTCGACGAGCTGCGCGCCTGGCGTACCCTGCACACAGTGATCCGGCCACAACACCTGCTGCAGACCTCGCCGTGCGATCGAGTTCAGGTCTTGGCCGCGCGCGGCAACGAGGTGTTCCGGCGGGTAGATAGTCGTGAGCTCGAAAATAGCCTTGCCTGAGTGCGTCGAGGCAAATGAGATGTGACCGGGCGGATGCCAGTCTTTGGATGCATAACGGACGTGGAATGGAAGGTTGATGATTTCCTGTACTGGGTCGATGACCGATGGACCATCTGGGACGGCTAGGCTCCCAGTAATGAAGTCCACCTGCATATCTATGACGAGCAGTGCGTTTACGGGCCTCTGAGTCTGTGCCATTATGTCTGCCTGAGACGATCCTTGTGAGAATGTGTGTATGACAACATGGGGTAAGACCAAATCGCACCGGTTCAATAGAAAATTGGCTACGCTGCTGCAAGTGGAGTGAGGGGAGTAGCAGAAATGGAGATGGCGTGCTGATAAGGAAGCAGGCTCATGTGGCTGCTATCTCTTCCTTTTGTGAAAGGTACGGCGATTAAAGTGCGCAGTTGGTATGGGGCATTGATCGGTCATACGACTTAGAACACAATGTGTTGGTTTCAAGTCGACTTTAGCTTTGTCCACGAGGTCGAAAGTCATGAATACTGCACGCAAGAATTTAAAAGCGACGAGACTGCTGGCTACCGTTCGGTTACCACCGGTTACCACTGGCTGGTTTCACTGAAGATGAACCGTGCCCCCGGTTGTCATATACGGTAGGATGGGGCCACCCCGGGATTTCCTGCGACGACCCCACTGACAGGACTGACAGCACATCGTAAGTTTCTCGGACTATAGATACTTATTTTTGGGTCATCATTAGGTGTAGATCAGTCACAAACTAGGACATGACCAGTCAGAGGTTTTCACACATGAAACATTGAAAATTTGGATGGGTTTGACATGAGCTGTCGAGTTGTTTAGCGCGCGTTCTGGTAGTAATCACACCCCTTCAATGGGCGTGAGGATCCTCGTGGGGACGGCGGGAACAGTGGCTGTGAGTGCACCTTGTCCCGCTCGAATGACGCAAAGCACTGTCCCATGCCCTTTCATCGTGTTCTGTAGGAAAACATTCGCAACGAGACAAACACGAGACCACACGAACGACTCATGACTTGTCTCAAAAAGGGTCGATTATCTGCATTAAAAGGTCGATTGACGAGAAATGCCGCACGAAATATAGACGACACGAGCATAAACTCATTCTTAAAAATGAAAACCAAGGATAATGACAGTATAGTCAACACCTCATAAGTATCCCCGCCGCATTTTTAATGTACCCATAGCCAATGTGTCACGGCCAATATGATAATCAAGATCAACGGCATGAAACGCTCTCGGTTGTAACCGAAACGATACAAGAAAACTGCGACAAGCAGGCGACCTTGTGCCGGCAGTGTGGATATGATGGAGCAGAAAACACTTAGACCTTGTGTTTACATGTCGGGGATGCTTTCGTATTTCCTCAGGGACTCTTTCACAACTAGTGGAAATGTGTGCACTGCGTATGCCAATTAAGAAGCGATGCGTCTCTTTGCTATGATCGTTCAAGTTGGCGGACGGTGGACGGATGCTTCCTGAGAGCATGTAGCTAGCGGCTGTACTGCAGTGGGCTGCAAGGAGGCAAGACAAGCAGATTCAATTGGATGTACGGATAACGTTTACTAGCTGCACGCCCGGCCATACCCGAATTCCAGGTGGGTCAACCGAGATCGTATTTGCTGAGCGTGGGAAGGAACGAATTGTAGCTGTGGTTGCGCCAATCTGAGTATCTTGCATCATCCTGCATTCCCGAAACCTGCCAACATCGTGCCGTGTCGTGCTGTATGGCTTGACGCGCCGTATTTTCGTGCATTTGGAGACCAATGCGGGTCATGCGCGTTTTTTTTCCCTTGATGCTGATGCGGTCGCTTGACCCTTGTTGTCAGTCCCTTAGTGATCGAAGGTGCGCACTACGGGAACAGAGTCGTGGCACCCCATCAGCCTCCATGTTCCACCTCAGTCACATGCGGTCATGGATTAGCTCCTCGCATACCATCTCGCTCATTCATCTTATGGTGAACTCAACGCCTCTCATGCATGGTGCCTCGGTGTATCCATGTATGTTACATCGTGCCCGTGGTTTTCAAATCTATGCTACCAGGTGGATGCTCGTTTGGCCCTTTTAACTCATGCTGAACTATCATATCAACTGCCCGTTTTTGTACATCCTTGCTCGCCATCCTTTTCACTCTCGCTCGAATGTACATTCCCGACGCGTCTACCATCCTTGACCATTGCTTGTTTGTTCCTGCGTTGCCATTCGAGGGGGCCCACTTCTCCCTTGACATCTCGGGTGTCATGGGCATCTTTGGTGGAGATGAGGCCATATCCGCAATGGCCACCGTTCACGTATACAGGGGTAGGCGGTGGTTAGGGTGGTACAACTCTCCAGGATCATATCAGATCGCCAGACGATATGGCCTTCTTGCAGAGTCAACATTTTTCAAAAGCTTTTTCCCCGGCGTCCGCACAGATCCTGCTACTTTGTTCGAGTTGGACGGCTGGAAGGGTCCCAAGTTCAGAGCCGCCCACTCTGGAACTATCATCGAGCAGACAGGTCACTTGGCTGCCTTGTTGATGAAGGAGTGCGCTGCTCTGCAAGGAAGTAACGTGGATGGGAGGAGAACACAACCTATTGGAGTCACCATTGTCGAGCTCAACCATGTGCCTGCATTTCAGATTCCCCTTGCACCTACCAACATGAAATGCATCGTCTCAGCCGTATTACCCATTGGCGTTAGTGTTGGTGCATGCATGGCATGCGCCTTTTTTCACGATTGGTATTCGTTCTCGGCCATCTTCCTAGGCATGTTCACCAGTGGTCTCTCTTGTCTTATCATTGGCTCTGGAAAGCTTGTATTTGAACATCCTGAGCCCGCCAATGGATCCCCTCCTGGAGATGGCATCCTTGGATCAGACAAGGAGTTCGTCTTGCTCAAAGGCCCGGAGGGTGCTGTGAACACGGTTACTCGTGGCTGGTTCTCTCTCAATTTCTCTAGCGAGCCTCAGCACAAGAACATCGGGCTGTGTTCCGTCTTTCTCGCTGTCCAATTCGTCACTCAGCTACTGCTCATTCCACAAGGATTCCTGTTTGGCCAAGTCATGTTCCTCATATCGCTCGCCGCTTCTTGGATATATAGTCTGTATCTGTCCTCCTTCGATAGGGGAAGGATACAACGGGACATCCTGCTCAAGGATGTACTTCAGGATCCAGTGTTGACGAAGTATATCTTGGGTACGCGCACCACCATGGTTGTCTTCGTCCTCCTCGTCCTTCAGCCTGAAGAACCAGGAAAACTTCTCGACGAGCTTCTCCCCAACGGCACCAATGTTTGGAAGTATTGGAAAGCGACAATTGTGCAACGGCTCATCGACCATGAGGAGCTCAAGTTCGTCGAGTCGGACTGGGAGTCACTGATTGATTTGATTGACTCAGAGAAGGCTTTGCTCAAGACACTGTATGGTGATGCTCAAGCGGCATACGCCCATTATACTTCTTCTAATGAACGCCGCGGAGATTGACCATGCTTCTGCCCACGCAATATTATGATCCACGCTCTGTAATTAATGTCATTTCCCTCCGTGCTATTCCTTTTACTTTGCTTTTTACCGAGTCTCTTATTTAGGCTCTTGGAGCTACCAGTTATTTTATGTCGTTACTCTATCCATATATATGATCTATTATGACTAGTCTTCATCCGAGTCTAGATACAGAGCAATTTGCTTGTAGCGGACAGACCCCATATATTATCTCAATCATTTTTTGATCGTGGTGCATTCATGTTACGACAGGAAAAAAGATCTGCAACGCAACGCAACCTCCTATTCATTAGACTGTATACATGAAACGACATGGCAGAACTCACGTCATGCGCGTGCAGCTAGCTTGAGTCACATGGACCATGGCCAATTGATCAGATTCGAATCCCACGTTTTGCAAGTACATCTTGCCAGTGATCATCGACAGGCGATTGATGCGAACACAGATCGTGTCTCATCCTGGATGAGGCGTGGCAACTTGCAAGACAGTACTACAGATTATCATGCTCGTGGGTACCAAGTCGCTCCATACAACCGTTTTGGTCATGTCAACTTGCGAGGATGTCGGCGTATCGGCGTGTCATCTGTAGTGGTGGACAGACGGATTTACAGAGGGGGGCAGCTTACGTTGTACAGTGAATTAGCTCCACAGAAGACTACATTTTACACCCACCTTTGGACTTGTATCTTTTCCTCAGGCTTGAGGTCGTCCTGTCTCACAAAGCTTGGTGTTGCGCCACGGACAGTCTGCGGAGATGTCGAAAACACAGGCCATTATTGACGTGGATATCAGGGAAACTGGGGTATTGTCATATGCAGGCTCTATCGAAGACTCGGACGCGGATGCGCGCGTATGATAGGCTGGGGTCACCCAGGCAGACAAGTGAGTGAGTGGTTGTCACTGCTGACGTCTATCACGTGTGCCGAAGGACATTCAGCTCAAAGGTATCCTCGCGTGGTTCGGGCTATGTCGCGCCAGGCGCTGCAGTCTCCAAGTCGGTATGCTGCTGCTCCACGGTTGTATGTAAACAGTCGGTGGACTTCGCGTCATCCAGTAATAATAACCCTGACCCATTCTGTTCCGTTCCTCCAGGTGGCAGGCCGTGTGCATCACACTAATCACCAGCCTTCTTGGCAACGCTGTTGAGTTCAGGCAGTCATCTGCGCCGGGGGGAGCTTTGTCTGCTACCTCCCCTCCGCCTGCTCCTCTCTGCTTGCAATGACCTGAGTCTGTTCAAACGCAGATCTGGCGTAAACAAAAGCAATAAGTGCATCACCACCCGTTGCAATACCACCGCTTTGCCAGATGCGTGGACAAAAATGGGGTAGAACAAATAAATATCGGAATGTCGCATTTTGAAATTCAGCTCGCTGTAGGTCATAATTCACCTTGGGCACGCATCCTTCGGTATGATAGGTATGCCGTTCAGCGTGTAGCTGTACTGCCTGAGTTCATCCTGACCGTGGGTCCCCATGATATGGGAGCCTTCTGGCGCAGCTGTCTCTTGAGTATCAGCGAGTCTTCTATGCGAGCCTACATACGCAGTTACGGCTACCGTCCCATTTATCATCCCTTCTCACAAAGTCTATTCACAACCCGGTGACGGTCAAATATATTTTGCCCCCACTGCACGCTTTCCCCCCACCACCTTATCCTTAAGTATTTCTGGCTCATCATTAGATGCAGATCAACCACACCACATGCGCTTTCTGTATGCTGATACCCAAGCAGTCACACCGTCCCCATCGTCCTAGCATATTCAGAACGGGCTGCCATACTTCCGTGTCCAAGCTCAATCGACACAGACAGTACAGAGTGTAGTACAAACTAGGATATGACTAGTCGTAGGTCTTCACACATAGAACATTGTTGAAAACCCAGATGGTTTTGGCGTGGGCCGTCAAGTTGGTAAATTCGTGTCCGAGTAGTAATCATACCTGTTCAGTGGATGTGGCGATTCTTGTCAGGACAATAGGAACTGTGGCTAAGAACATACCTTGCTGATCTCTGTCTCACCCAAGTGATGCAAAATACCGCCTTATATTTCCACACTGCATTCTGTAGGCAGACGTCCGTGACAAGACAGAGACGAAGCCACACAGATGGGTCACTGTTCAATTTCTCAGTGGGATCATCGACTTGTCGAACCGCTCTTCCTCATTCACAGCCACCCACCTATTCCTTCCATTATGACACGCGTAATCCCCCTCGAAAAGCAGTCCGTGCCCCAAAACGAGTGGATCAGCAGGAACAGACTATACATTGGATGACCTAAAAGGCATAGGTCATCTTCATTAAAATGGAGATTAACTAGAAATGACGCATGAAAGGAGATGGTTGACCGAGCTGCTTCAGCTGGTTTCACCTCCGAATGCGGTGCTCTTTCTTTTGGTCGACGGCCGTACGAGGTATCTCCGGAGCGACCTATTTGACATTGTGTGACATGCCGAGGATATTTCAGGTTTCCTGCGGGAACTTTTGCACGTTTGGCGGCGATGTGTGTACTGTGGACGCACTGGCAGGAAGGGGTGCGTTCTCTATGCTGTGATGATCGCTTATTAGATGATGATGTATATACTCACCTTGTGCGGCGGATTGGCGCTTCTGGAGGGGCGCACAGATTGGGTGGCGGCCCATGTGTCTAGCAGCTGTACCGCAGTCTGCAAGGACATAGCGATGGAGGATGCGGCCAGATGTATGATACTCGTACCCGACCAACTCCGATCAAGTGGGTCTGTGGCATGGCTTCAAGATCGTGCCCAAAGCACAATATTTGTAGCTCTCAGCATGGAGAGAAAAATGCCATGGCTCTCAGTGCTCATTCCCCGAGTCGATAAGCGCTTTAAGTCAATTTTCGAAGTACGAGTACTTTACTATGGGTTGTACAGTCACGACTGCCCAGGCCCAGGGCCCATGCCACACGTATCCATGTACATATTACATTGTCTTCACAGCCTCGTCGTTTTGGCACGCCTTTCCGTGCTGTGGAGCACGGATGTATCATACATCATAACACACCGAGGCTCAGCGCTCAGTAATAATTGTATAATATTTGCGGTTTTGAAAGTCCTATTACCGTATCATGCCGTGTCATTCTGTGTGGTTCACATGCCTTTTCTTTTTTCTTTTTCATGCTTTTGCAGTTCAATGGGGGTCTTGTGCGTGTGCAACATTTTTTTCTTGGGGTTAATGCTCCGACACGTTCTCCAGGGCCAC